>KZ506065.1:291533-305664 GCA_002844005.1 Limosa lapponica baueri
CTGCTTCAGCAGGGGAGTTGGACTAGATGATCTATATGGTCCCTTCCAACTCTAAAAAAATTCAGTGAAATTCAGTGAAATTTGCAGGTGACACCAAGCTGAAGGTGCAGTTGACACACCTGAGGGATGGCATGCCATCCAGAGAGACCTGGACAAGCTTGAGAAGTGAGCCCATGTAAACATCGTGAAGTAAAGGCCAAATGCAGGGTCCTGCACCTGGATCAGGGCAACCTCCGGTATCAATATAGGCTGGAGGATGAAGGGATTGAGAACAGCCCTGCTGAGAAGGACTTGGGGGTACTGGTGGATGAAAAGCTGGACATGAGCCAATAATGTGTGCTTGCAGCCCGGAAGGCCAACTGTATCCTGGGCTGCATCAAAAAAAGCATGGCCAGCAGGTTGAGGGAGGTGATTCTGCCCCTTTATGCCACTCTGGTGAGACCCCCACCTGGAGAACTGCATCCAGCTCTGCAGTCCTCAACACAGGAAGGACATGGACCTGTTGTAGCAGGTCCAGATCAGGGCCACAAAAACGATCAGAGGGCTGGAGCACCTCTCCTGTGAGGATGCGCTGAGAGAGTTGAGGTTGTTCAGCCTGGAGAAGAGAAGGCTCCAAGGAGACTTATTGCAGCCTTTCAGTACTTAAGGGGGGCTTATCAGAAAGATGGGGACAAACTTTTTGCAGGACCTGTTGTGATAGGACAAGGGGTAATGGTTTTAAATTAAAAGAAGGAAAATTCAGACTAGATGTAAGGAAGAAATTTTCCACAATGAAGGTGTTGAAACCCTGGATCAGGTTGCCCAGAGAGGTGCCAGATGTGCCATCCCTAGAAGCATTCAAGATGAGGTTGACTGGGGCTTGGAGCAACCTGATCTAGTTGAAGATGTCCCTGCTTATTGCAGGAGGGACTGGACTAGATGACCTTTAATGGTCCCTTCCAACCCAAACTGTTCTATGATTCTATGACCTCTTTGTTATGGTGTGTCTCAACCAAATATCTCCCCTGGCTTCAGTCCAGGAGGATTTTAGTTTATTGTTAATATGTCCTCTGCAATCCCTTGCTATATTTTTACAAGCTACATAATGCATTTTTTTAGTCTACCTTTTCCCTGATGGTCTGTGATGTGGTTTGTTTCATTTGTGGTATAGCAACCCTAGTTTATCAGTGTGGCGTTCTCATTAAATAAAATATGAGATCAGTTCAGAAGTTACCAGTATTACTGGAAACATGAGACTTCTCACAATGCCTGCCTATTTTTAGTGCTGATCAGAACCAGTAAGAGCTCTCCAAATCATCAAAACATTTTTGTTTTTAAAGCTAATTTGAGATCACATCAGTAGTATAATGGTTAATTTTTTATTTCCTTTTTTAAGAGTTTGGTCTATAGTTGTTAGTTTTGTTAGATGTGGCAGCAAGTGCATGTTTGCGTAACTTGTTTTAACCCAGAGATTACGAAACCATTTGTTCTTTTTCCCACTGATGCACCTTTTTGTTGAAAACTGCAAATATCTCAGTGTCTGCTGTTTTTTTCAGGAGTGCATTTTTCAGTATTTTTCTCGAGGGAGAAGTCTATTTTAGCAAAATAGTTTGTGTCAAAACATTTCAACTTCTTGCTTCTATTAATTCTGTCTTGTCTTCAGATTTATGTTACAGCGTTAATTGCAATATTTAATACTCTTTCTGTATTCCCAGCTTTTAATTTTTGTATTCAGAAATAGGTCTTGAACTTTACTTGATAGGAAAGGCCAACATTTTGTATTTGCTTTCTAATCCAAACAAAATCACATTTTGAAATGCTGGAATTTCTCACAGAACAGTAATTCTTGGTTTTGGGCCAGATCTATTTAATACCACAGTGGGTGTCTAGCGCTGAAGTACCCAGCCTTTACTTGCCTCTCTATATCACTGTTGATCAAGTGACAAGCTGCAATCAATAAAATGCTTTTTCTCTCATTCCTAATATCCATTTTCATTTTGCTTATGACTATGGGAAATTATAGTTTTATTCATTAGATATAGGGTGAATAGCACTGGCCAAGCAAAGTAGCAGTATTATTAACAATAATAATTAACCTGGTGTGCATGGTAATAAACACTGTAGAAAGACAGAGCTCTTCAGGGAGACACTATCATCTAAGTAATACTGTGGCACATCTCCAGGACCTTTACTTTTTTTGTAGGTAAAATAAGTCAGAACCTCTTCTTAATTTTTCTCTAAGAAACTTCAGTCTCATTATTTTGGCCAAAAGTGGTGGTCCAGCTGCGGGTGCTGGTCTCTTCTCCCAAGTAACAAGTGACAGGACAAGAAGAAATGGCCTCAAGTTGCACCAGGGGATGTTTAGATTTGATATTAGGAAAAATTTCTTCACCAAAAGGGTTGTCAAGTGTTGGAACAGGCTGCCCAGGGAAGTGGTGGAGTCACCATCCCTGAGGTATTTAGAAGATGTGTAGATGTGGTGCTGGGGGACATGGTTTAGTGGTGGGCTTGGCAGTGTTAGGTTAACTGTTGTACTCAATGATCTTCAAGGTCTTTTCCAACCTAAATGATTCTATGATTCTGTGACTGCCTTCTTTAAAATTTAAAAGTATTTGAAGCCAAGGCAGACAGCATGATGGTAGATGTAGTCTAGGGTTAGTGATTTGGGTGTATACAATGTGGAAGAGTCTGACTCACCTTTATGACTGAACTGAATTTTGCTGTCAGTCATGTTATGTTTGATTGCATCACCTAGACATTTCAAGACTGTTGCCTATAAGGTTGAGTTTAAAAGAAGATATGGCTACTAGCAGTTGATTACAAAATCTGCCAGTTAAAAAGGATGGCTCGAAGGACAGCAAAAATATCTACCAGAGTGAAACAAGCAGATTTTACTCCTTCTAGTGGATTCCTTTGCACAGTGCAGTAAGTAAACTGTATCTCTGCTATCTTAATGATAGCCCCTTGTGAGTTGGTTAAAATAACTATTAATCCTGTATATCACCACGTTAAGTTGTGCGATGTTGTGCTGTACTCAGTGTGGAGCTTGGAAGTTAGTTTTTCATCCAGTGTTTGAATTGTCAGGATTCCTCTTGGACTCTTCTTTGCGACTCCCAGTATCACTGGGGAAGATGTTCTCTAAAGCTGTAAGAAGTGAATACATTCCAGCAAGAGGGGAGCGTGATCTGTGTAATCTCCATAGGAGAATTGCTGAAGGACTAGCATGAGCATTGCACACATGCTACAAGCCACTGATATGAAAACAGTAGCTTAGAGTGGAATGCAGCAAACATAATGCCCTTATCTGAAAATGGCAGGGAAATGGTCTAAGCCCCCCCAAGATTTCTGAAGGCAAGACTGAACAGCTTAACTGGAAAGAAGCGATAATTAAAGATAGAGAGGTTAATGGAAAGTAGGATAAATGTTGATGAGGTTTTGCCAAAGGTGGATGGTGTCAAATAATTTTGATTTGTTTTTGTAACTAATTCTATGGAAATTTTAGAGGAAAATTTTTGGATTTTAATAATGTAGCTGGTAAATTGTTAAGCAGGCTATTATCAACTGAAATAGAATTTGGGAATCAGAAATGGAGCTGAGACTGGTTGGAAGTACCAGACTGAAGAGGAGGTAATGGTAGCATTCCTCAAAGAGTCCTGTCGTCTTTCGTATTTCCATGAAGGACCTTTGATTCAGCGGTAGGATACTGCTGATGGAGTTTGCTGATAACACAAAGTAAGAGGCTATCAGCGTAGCAGAGGGAAGCTGAGGGGAAACATACGACAAGAACTGGAGGCCTGCAGTATTTAGAAATGAGCTGGAATTCAGTGGTGTAAACCACAAGGTTGTAACGGTAGGAGCATGCTGTGGTAAGGTGGGATCTCATCAGCTGGGGACACGGACACGACAGATGCTGGAGTGTCAGCCATGGCTGGCCAAAGCTGACCCCTCAGGGGAAAGCATCTGGGAAAAAGAGCGGTGTCCTCTTGATATGCACTGAGGCATTTCCAGCATGTGCAGAAAGGTGGTGATGTTGCTGCCAAGGTGCAGGTAGGATGTCTTTTGGGATATCCTGGGCAATTCTGATCATCCGTGTTCTGGGGAGTAGATGAAAATTGGAACAGATGCAGAGAGGGACTGCTAACTAGGATAATCAGGGAATGAATTGCTGAAGACATCGAGAGAGCTTGTCTTGTTTATCCTAGCACAATGAAGCCTGAGAGGCTATGTGATTACTGTCTATAAATATCACAGGGGAATAAATACCAGGGAGGGAAAAGAACAGTTTAGGCTAAAGGCCAGTGTTCTCACAAGAGCAACAGTTATACACTGACTAAATAAATCGAGGCTAGAAGGGCTCCCTGCCATCAGAGCAGTCAAGTTTTCCAACAGTCTTACAGCTGGAGAAGCAGGAGTGAGAAAGCTGACTACTTTTAGGATGGGCTCTATCAGCTTTTGAAAGAAGAAAAAAGATCATTAGCAGGTTCCTCCCAGGCCCTCGTCTACAGAAGGACAGCGGGGCTGCTAACCCGCCTTTTCACAGGCAGCTGTGCACCGCCTTGGCCATCCCACTTGCTTTGTCACTGGAGATGGGAGGACAGGACCGGATGGTGCAGCGTTCCTCTCCCTGCTGGGTTGCTTGCGGGAGCCCTGGGAAAGGTCTGTTCTCAAGGCATGTGAGAAGCCACCACCCGGGTGTGGGGAAGCAGCTGCCCTTGCAGTATTCATTCATAGACCCACTGGTTATCGAGGAGTCAGAGAAGTCTGTGTTAGGGGGACAGGTCCTCCTGATGTGGGACCACCTTGGCTGGAAGGTAGCCCAGGGAGCATGTCTCCCCCAGCCGTAGCCAGAACAAATATTTCTCACTGTGAAAGAGCAGTGGCTATTCTGTAATATCTCCTGGGTACTGTATTTGGCATAATTATAATTGGTGTAATACAAGTTTTATCATGTGAATGCTTTGGGCTTGTTAATACTGGGCCGGGAGGAGAGCAAGTGGCAGGAATGAGGAATAGCTCAGGGAAGGCTGCTCCTGGTAAATGATTCACAGCAATGCCCAGGATGCTATTTAGGAGGATATTGCCTCTGGGATCCAGCTGATTAACAAAGCTGGTTTAGCTGTGTGAGGCCAGAGCTAGAAGCCAGAAAATGTATAAAGGATAATAAGCAGCTTAGTCTCCGTCACCGCTGAGATGAAGCCGTTGTTGCGGAGGGGATGGTGGGTGCGTGACGACCCTACACCCCCGCAGCCCGTGGTCCAGGCGCTGGGTGGCCAAACCCTGGGTGGCGGTCACAGCAGTGTGATAAGGGTCCTCGGCACTGTGTGTCTGCCCGACACAGACCGTGCGAGGGAAACGCTGAAACTGTCTTGGCACATAAAGGCTCGGTGGAGAGAGGGGTGGAGGAAGTTCCGTCCGGGCAAAAAGGCAGTTGCTAATATTATCAAAAGCGGCAACAGCAGGAGGCAGAAGAGGTGGTGCCTCGGATGGAGAGAAGTACAGCAGGGAGGAATTTTGGTGCTAAACAGAAATTTGCTGGAAAAGTGGATCTGTGAGCACCATTGATACTGTTCGTGAAATTAGGTCAAACTTGAGGACTAACTGTATTTGAGGAAAATATGTAGGAAGACATTTCATCTTGATATTTTCTAACTTAATGTTTTAGAAATATTGACGTGTTTTGACAGTTTCAAAATAACTTTATTTTAAAATGACACCGAATTTAAAATTATTTAGATTTTAAAAGACCAAAAAGTAAGAAGAGAATGTTTAATTGCCTACATTGAACATCAACTAGACATTTATTTTTTTAATTAACTGAAAAAATGTATGTTCCTGTGTAATTCTGTCCCCACCATCTCATTTCCTGACTTGTTTTAATCACAACATCATTCAAATCAGAGCTGTAATTATGCCCAATTTCTATTACTTGGATGTGCAGCCTGAAGCTCTTACTGTATTCTCTGCTGCTTCTTGCTGTCCAGATAGCAGCAGTGATGAAAAATTACTATTTTCCTGTACCTTTTTTCAAAGGGAATTATTTTTGTCATGATTTTCCATTTAAACTTTGTTAGGTGGATCGCTTCCTTCTAGTATGCTCACTGATGTTTCATGAATGAATTGGATTTCCAGCTTCCACAGAGGTTTTCTCTGTCTCACTGGCAGTGTAATAAGTTCCAGTTCCTATTTCCATAGTCCATGCTTACTGTCGTTTCTGTGAATTTCTTGGCATTTCTTGAACAGTCAGATTTGTGGCTGGGACTGGGACCAGGAGCAACCTCCTCAAGCAGGTAAACTATGCTATGTGCAGGCACCTGCATAAATTTGTGTTCTGGCTTATCTCTATTTGGACCACAGAAGCTTGAAAGGAATGACATCTGAACAGCATCTGGCTCTCTTCCCCAGCTGTGTTCGGAGCTTAAGACTTATACCACTGATACAAAAATGGGAGACATTTCACTCCCATGAAATCTCCAAAGAGAAAACTGATTAAAAGAGCAGTTGGTGAGCTCATCTAACTTAAGCCCTTGGATCGCTGAGAAAAGCCAGGCTTTGAATGCAGGCATCCTCATGACAGGCAGTAGTTTTCCTGTTAATTCACGGACTATCACGTATTTATCCATAGTAGTGTAACTACAGTGTGTTACAAGGCCTTCTTCAGTCATGATGCAAAAGCTAAATGCCTCACTTTGTGTGGCAGCCAGTCAAGCTTTTACTTTTGGCACTTCCCACTTCAGCTCCCCACTACATTGAACAAGAGAGTAGCCAAAATACCTGAGTTGCCTCATTAATGAGATCTTTTGTAATACAAGGTCCACTGAGTCCTTGGCTATTTGTCTGCATTCTGCATGTTGCTAGTTAATGCTCTAGGTGCAATGGCTAAAAACACAGAATCAGGAAAAAAAATAGGGTGTTGAACATTAATCACCTCCACAACCATCATTTGCTGCTATTACATATCCCATTGTGGTTTTTTTGTATAAGCGTAGAGGTGTAGGTTCAACAAATTCAGCTGACATGTTCTTTGAAGGGAGGGCAGGAAAGGCCCTTTTGAGCTCATTTCTGCCTCCCCTTAAAAATGAAACCCAGAAAACCGAGAACAGCTCAACAGGAGAGTGAAGACATCTGGCCCCTGGTGATCTGCAGAATACACGATGCTATCATCAATTACATTAAAATACTCATCTGACCCCACCACGGTTGTCTGTGTTATTGGATTAGATGTGTTTCCAAACTGTATAAAGCAATTGGAAATGACTGAATAATAGATAAGCATTTCAGAATAATATATGGAGGGCTGTTGGACGTTAATGTTGGTAGTTCTTGCAACGTGACAGCCCGTGGGCAGTGTAACATCCATTCAGGATCAGGGAAAGGAATTCCCACCTGCATGCCTTTGAGATTATTAATAATAATGTCACCCAGCATTGCTCAGATTTTCTCATTCTACTCAGTCTGGCCTTGGTAGTGCCAATTTTATGACCACACTGCTGCTGCCTAGAGAGGATCTCAGGGGTAAGGAAGTGCAGCTAAGGAGTTCCTTCCCAGCCTGTTCATGCCAAACTCATGTAAATCTCTGTGCTTCAGTTAATTTGTTCCTTGTTTGTGCCAATTAAACAATTTGTGAGGTCCTGGTGTAAATCAAATCTCGTCAAGGAACTGGAGCCATTTGGGACAGAGAGAGAGCAACAATGGCTGATTTGTTTCTTTTAATCCAGACCATTTCCATGTGCTGCTTTTTACTTTGTCCTTATAGGTCTACTAGCACAACTGACAGGATGGTGAATTTTGATCGGGGGGCAGAAACAAATGGCTGGCATGTAAAAGAAGAGGACCTTTTAAATTAATTTTGCCACAGAAGAGAATTATGGTAGAATGAAGTACTGTGGAATGGTACCTAAGGTTCTTGTTCTGTAGGGAAGCTTATTTACTGATGAACAGTAAATCTCTAGTGGAAACAGGGTGAGGACATGGTGAATACTCGTGAGTAGCATACAATTATTTTTGGTGGCTATTATTTTTGGTGGCATCTACAACTCCAGTTGAAGCTAATGAGGATGCATAAGGATATTTACTTAGGGATGCTCTGAATACAGAGGAAGGTTGTGACATGTCCATCACTGGAGCCTTGGAAGAACTGAATAAATTGGACATTCACCAGGGGTGGTTTGTATAGTTGATCTTTGTGTAGCTGATCCTGCCCAGGATGGGCTGGATGAACTTGAATGGCTTTTCAAGGTTCTTCCCTATTATGCTTTTTGTGATTCAGTGACACATGAGATATCCACTGCTCCCACTGGAATGATGAATTCTCAGCATCCTTGAAAAGCCACAGTCAGCGTGTGCTGAATTATGGCTGCAGAATTAATCGGTGTACTTGCAAACGTGGGTAAAATCAGATGGAGGGGGCGAAAAGTTGAAGAATATAGGGATTCAGGCTCGTGTGAGTACATCCTCCTGCAGAAGAGCGCTGTTTTTCTTGAACGCTGCAGAGAAGCAGAGTGTGTGTCTCGCTGGAGAGGGAAGAAGTGCCATATGTCACTTCTGCCCTGAGCAAGTGGTTCTGCTTCAGTTTTTGCTGGTGTCACTGGTAACGGGGGCTTAACCCTGGGCAGCATCGCACTCTGTGAATGAGACCTGTTTCTCACTCTGAATTAGGTTCTTCTGGCTCCCTGCACTCCAGAAGAAAAACCGTTCTCTGCCTTTAATGACCAAACTCTCACTAGACAGTGAGCAGCCCTTTTGTTTTGTGTTGAGGAAGTTGCTTTTCCTCCTCCTCTCCCCTGGAAGCTCTGCAGAGAGGAATGGCTGTTTCACCACAGGAGGTCCTGTCTTAGAGTGCTGCTGTCGTTAGTCTTCTGTCACTTCGTCAGGCTTTGATGACTCAAGCATTTAAAAAAAAAAACAACCAAAAACCCCACCTCTCTTTCTGAACTAAAATAGCCTAAGAGCAATTTTTTTAAACCAGATTTTAGTGCAATTAGTTAGGTCATATTTTCTTTCTGAGAGCTCATAGTGGGACTCACAGATCTGCTATTTGAACTGAATCTACTTGATTGTTTAATTATCATTTTTAAACAAAAGTCAATACCATTGGAGTCCATTTGAGATCTTTGATAGATTAAAATTTTAAAAAAAGTCTTGAATATTCAATAGCTTTGAAAAGGGCTATGCAACTTTTGTAGTTTAGGGCAGTGTTTCTCAGCTGAGTTCTTCAATACATCAGAAAATGGTTCCTGAAAGAAATTAAAAAATTAAAAAGAAATCTGCACACATTGCTGTTTATACGAACAAGCAAACAGAACAAGGAAAATAGAGGTAATAAAATAACTGTCAAAACTGAGTCTAGATTTTACTGGGTTGTAAATGAAAATCACTGTTGCAATGCTATATGACAAAGTACGTGGCTCCTCAACAAAAAAAAAAAGCTGGAAACTGCGATGGAGGACATATTTGCTTGTGTGAAGTAAGCCATCTTGATACCCAAGCCATGCCCAAATTATTAATACCTCAGACTGACCTAGTTGGGTGCCACCTAGAGATAAAAGCTGTGGTCTCAGAAGAAATGTAGCCACATTAAATATCTCCACATGACACTACATTGCCCAGCATAGGTAGGTCCCTAGGTAGGTCCCTACTGCCCAGATCTCTGCTTTCCCCCTTTTCATGCAGTCCTTTTGGTGGGTCCAAGAGCCCCTGCAGGAGGCTGCTGGGCAGCGTGGGTGGTGTGGTGGATCTGTCTGCTGGTGCCAAGGTGGGGGGCTAGGGCTGGACCATAGCCCTTCCCATGTGGTTTTTCCACATCTCATCCAGTCACATCGCTTTCATCCTCCTGCTCTCTGTCCCTCCTGGGAGTGAGGGGCTGCAGCCTGGTTCCACCTGGTTCCCAGTCAGTGCAAATACATGATATATTCTACGTATTCCTTCAGGACAGAAGCTTTTCCACCAATATTACTGACTTCAATCCATAGTCAAACCCAGGTAATGTGCCATTCCCCTCCATCCCCACCAGTGCTCAAGCCCGCCAGTCCTGTGGCTTTCCCATCCCTGCCCTCTGGTGTCCCTAGCCCTCCTCTCCTGCTGAGGACATGGAAAAATGAGTTGACTTCAGATGCTGGTTTGTGGGGCAGTGCTGCACTGGCCTGGCAGGGTGGGATCTGGCCAGCCCCAGCCTGGGTCGGTGGAGCTACAGCAGGATGAGAACAGTGCCCAGGGTAGTGGGGCAGGAGGAGACTCCTCTCTCTCTTCCCACTCGGGTTTTGCTGACAAGCGCACCTTCTCTCTTCCCTGGCTCTAGGCTAAGGCAAGCAGCAGCACCCCTTGTGTGTATGGCTCAACGTTACACGGTGGTGTTGGCAACCCCTAAGGATTAGAAGTGATTCCTTCCAAGAGTTGGGATTGTGGCCGCAAGGGCTGGACTGCACGGCTGTGGGACACAGACGATCCATATGTTTAAGGGCTGCAAGATTCTGCATCTGTCAGCTTTTCCAGCTGTGAGCCCGTTAACGTAGGACTTCTCATCTTACCTGCCCTTCAGAACATTTACTCGTGGAGCTGAAACTCATAGCACATCTCGGAGGCCAGCAGGACTCCTGATGAACTCATCCAGCTTTCACTGCATCATTTACAGCAGAGGCAGCTGAGGCACAGGAGGGCTGGAAGACTTGAGGTTGCCCTCAGGAGAGCTAGAGCCTGTCCTGTATGTAGAATCATAGAATCGTAGTCTCAATAGTGGTGTTGCTGTCGTTATTGTTAGGGAAAATCATTACACTATGGAGCATAATGGAGCTGTGGCTGTAGTTACAGTAGGACTACATTTCTGTAGTTAGTGGAGTAACAGCAGAGATTACTAACCTTGAGTATCTACAAGTGTGGCCTGTACACACGTGGCTGGGCTGTCTTCAGCCTTGGAAGGGTTGGGATCTGAAGCATCGGTGCCAGAGCTCCAGCAAGACCCTTAAGCGTGGAGGTCAGCATCCTCCATCGGAGAGCCAGGACCTGCCCAGCGCAGAGGCAGTGGTGCTGTGGGGGTTTGCAGGCTGAGAGGCTTGCATATACTCCTGTGCAAGATCATTTCTTATCCACATGGCAAGGATATCTACAGAGACCAGGGGATATACTGGGTTTCTGTGAGCACAGTCATGTAGGTGGCTGCCACGCAGCATGGTTTGTTCTTCTGACTAAAGCCCTTAATGAGAACAATTACTAGTTTGAGGCATGCAGAGAGTGGAAATTACAAGGAAGGGTGAACAAGGTTTGTGCTGCTAGCACAAAGGCACCCTGAGGAATGTTAAAGCAGGCTTATTCTAATAATTATTGTGAGCATGTGGGATATTTGTACTGAAACTGAGCAACGTGTGTTTTCTTACAGTCATTGATGTCATCCACTTTCAAGATGGCACTATGGGAGGAAGATGATCTGTATGGGTTGTTTCTGTGAATTTCTATCATAAGCAGGGTTGCATAGCCTAGATCAAATCTTTAAGGTCAGTGGAATCTTTTGCTGAGGTATTGGTTTTTTACAAGATTGTATTCTTCCGCTGTTCTATGCAATAAGCTTTTTGTTGGATAATCTGATTTACTTTTTGATTTATTTTTAAATGCTCTCTAGTTTCATGAACAAAAGATTTCTGTGGCTTTATCTAACAGTTTGCATATGAGCAAAGGGTCGTGCAACTGTGTCCTGTATGAAATATCAGTAAAATATAAATAACCCATTTAACTGCCAAGCCGAACGGGAGATGAAATGGCAGGGCAAACTGAGTTTAACTTAGAGCACTAATCAAAAGGAGGCATGACTATTAAAGGGTGGCTTACTAAGAACACAGTAGGAAGAAAAGAACTGTTTCAGTCTATAAGGTTAAGTGTATAGACAGCAAACTTTACGGTGTGAAGACAGAATTACATCAGAACCAGCTTTGGAACAAATAAAGGACACCAAAAGAAGTTAATTACGCCTCAAGGGGGAGTAAAATATCAAGGGTATCAACTTATGCAGAAAGAAGGAAGAAAAAGTCTGTGCTTGCCTACAATCAATCAGTTCACCTTTAAACCTGAAGCTTTTTGAGCTTAAGTAGGATGATATTAAAGACAAAGGCAGAACAGTGCCAGCTCAGAAGTTCAATTTTGTGTCTTTGCCCGGTGTTCAGCAGTCTCTCATGCATGTGAAAGATGCAGTGGAGTTTTCAACTTCTCTGAGCTGCCTTTTATCACCTTGGTGGTCCATGCTGTTCTGCTGAGATCTGTCCTGGTTCTGGTTGCTCGCAGATCTTTTCAAATGGTCCTGGCATTGCTGGATATTTAACACCTGACCTGTGCCTGTTACAGTTCCACGGAGTGCAGCTTTTCAGGATTACATAAACTTAAATCTAAAGACGCTGGCTGGGTTATTATATAGTAGAGTGCTTAAGCTCAGTTTTATGAGCTGGTGTGCATATATTCGTGTGCTTCAGTCATATTGTATCAATGTGTTGCTGGGCTTAAATGGGGATTTTACGCTGGATTTAAGCACATTTTGCTGAAGCAAAACCTTAGTGTTGTGCATTCTCTTGTAAAATCATGGTGGGGGGGGAGGGTGGTAATTATAATGGCTTGGGTTTTTTCTGTACAAAATTGGTTTAAAAAATGACTGATCCTGGTGGCCACTGACAAGTAAAATCTGTGTCTGCTAGTAGTCCTGTTTTCTTTAGATCTGTTTTCCTAAAGCTTTTGGGAGCAGATTTAGGGTCAGCATGTTCAGCTTGATTTAAACTACTGTCAGTCCAACATTTTACATGTACGTTGCCCCTAAGAAAAAGGCTGTACAACATGCTGGCTGAGTGGGAATCACAGATTTATAGATTTTAGAGCAAAGGGAGAACACAATGTTCATCTAAACTGACTGCGGCCCTGCCCAGTCCGTAGGTTCTTTTATTTAACTCAGCAGCTTGAGGTTGACTGAGAGTGTATTTTTGGAATGACATCCAGGCTTGATTTAAAAGAGTCCAAGTGCTGCAGAGTTTGTCACAGTCATTGGGAGTTGGTTCCGATGGTCAATTACCCTTTCTCTGAAAAATACGGTTTCTCTGAAAAATCTGTACCTTATGTTTTTTGGAACTCTGTTAACTTCTGTCTTGTGAAAACTGGATCTTGCTGCTTGACTTGCTCAGCAGGACTGGGGAGCCCTTCATTTTCCCACAGATATTTCTTGTTATTATTAATCTATATTTTCACGGTGCTAGAAAAATTTCTTTATACGCACAAACCCAGTTAGGCAGATATCTTTTACACCCCAATATTCCTGTGCTAAGGGTCTGACATAATGAAAATATGCCTTCTTAGAAAAGAGTTGATATGACTGTGGGGCTTTTTCAGTTACTAACCACTGGTTTATGATTAAATATAACTCATGGCTAGGATATTAATACTGGGAAAGAAAGGGTGTTCGGTATATGCTATACTTATATTGCAGAAATCATGGTTGCTCCAGTGTCCCTCAAAATATTAGTTTCTGTATTACCTTGAATGTGTCAAAAGTGCTCTGCAGATGACTTGAGTTCTCCGTTACTTCATTTTCCATAAAGAATTCCCATGGAGTCACATGGCCAGATGATATCGAAAAGGTATCTGGTCCATGCCCTTGCCCCTAGGCAGGATCAATGTGAGCCTGTATGATCTTCCTTTCATTCTTTTCTGCTGACAAGCTGAAATGTAATCAACATAGAATTTTCATTCTCTGTGGAAATAATAAAAAGAAGGGTTTTCAAAAAGCCTGAGCAGTAACCTGTGTCCTTTCTCACATGGCACTCTTAGAAACCAGGATCAATGGGCGTCACTATTGGTAAATCCTGCCTTGATGCATTTGTCTCGCTGCTTTATGAGTAATTATTGTTCTTGTTTTCTCCTTAGGGCTCTTCCTGCGATGATGCAGTGGGTCCGAACTCAGAAGCCAGGAGAAAGTGGTGTGAATATTATCACTGCGGATTTTGTAGAACTTGGTGACTTTATCAGCACAGTCATAAAGCTCAACTATGACCTGGATGAAGGTGAAGATGACACTACTTGATAGTACTATAAGATATGTGTTGTTGAGTTACTTAGAATTTAAAAAAAAAAAAAAAAAAAGATTGCATTTTAAAAGAATTATCTTGTAAAACACTAATCTTCCTATAACACG
>KZ506065.1:305674-317341 GCA_002844005.1 Limosa lapponica baueri
AAAAAAAAAAAAAAAAAAGATTGCATTTTAAAAGAATTATCTTGTAAAACACTAATCTTCCTATAACACGCCGAGGTGTTTAGGGCTTTAGTGGGTGGGCGTAGGGGAAGTGTTTTAATCAATTGTGATCATTTTTTACATTTGTGTTTCATGTCAAGAGCAAAACCAAACATGTTTACAGTGTTTGATAAAAGAAGGCCATTTACATGTTTTCCATGAGGTACCAAATGCGATTCATGTGTCTTCTATGGTTATGAACAGTGCCAAGACATTTGCTGCTTTCGGAGCAATGGGATGTATATTGCCCTCTGCCTCCTCACAGCAGGATTCCCAACGGTGTCAACGTTACACCCAGGGGCTGAGGGCAGTATATCTGGCCCGAAAATTTTAAGCCGCTACACTTCATCTGTTGGGTGGTTTAACTGATCGTGTTTATCAGTGAGCTACAGGTTTAAATGCCTTTGTGAAGTGAATCCAAACTCATGCCTTTAACACACGCATAATCAGTGGACAGTAAACATGGTGTATTACGTAGCTTGCACAAAACACAGCCTAAATCCTGCTTGCTTTTTATTCTCAAAATGGGGATTTCCAGTGTCTCTGCCCTAGGTCAAGTTAGCAGATCTGTGACGCTGGCCTAACTCTGTACTAGGAGCTGCTAGTGCGAATTTTCACTGGTTCTAGCAGGAACAAAGTTAGGCCAGCTTGGAGCACCACTCCATCCCAGGATTCATCTCATGTAAGAGCCTGATCCAACATCCACTGAATTTACTAGGAAAAATTCCTGTGTTTAGCATGGATTGGGCATAGGATCAGTAACTTGTGTGTACTGTGAGATGGACAGGATTTTGTCCCATACTGGAAACCTGCTTTCAGCAGAACTAAAACTGCATTTAAAAGAAAAAAATAGGTGCAGTCTAAGCTTCTCTTTAAGGCAGCTACGAACACAACACTTCTGATGACAAAAAAATCAGTGCCAGTTTCATCAGTGAAAAATTGCTGTACTAAAGAATATAGTACTTCAATTTCTGGCTAGTGACAATACTTTATAATCCTTAAATTGTTCATGGCATATAGTACAGCATAACACAAGTTTGGAAGTCTACTGAATGCAGCAGAATCGCTGATCATCCTGAAACATATATAAAATTCAAATATATGGAAAACACAGTGATTTATAAAATGAGAGCATTGCCACTGTATGACACCTAACTGGATACAGTGCGATCAGTCATATTTCCTGCACACAATCAACGCACAGGCACACAACTTTGGAAAGCAAAACATTTCATTTGTACAAAACATTAGATGTGATAATGAAAAATGGAGAGTGTTCTTTGAAATGTTGCAGGGCTTATGGGATAAGACTAAGATAAATTTTTTATTGATATTGCTAGAACTTTTCGTTGAGTGACAAAAGAGAATGGCCTTATATGGTCCATTGCTATTTTCTGTCAGATGATAAGGACTACCATCTACCATCAGAGTTTAGAAAAACAAAAACGGTCTTATCGAACAGGTGAGTTACGGGCGGGTTATAGGGTTTTTGTTGTTGTTTCTATTTAGGAGGAAGTGGAGTAAAATGAACATTTGCTGCTGTTTTGTACTGAGAGGGTGCCTTGGAAAAAGTGTGCATGTGTGCGTACTATAAGGAAACTTTTAAGTGTATGTGTAGTATAATGACACATTTAAATGTATGTATATGACATAAAGACATCCATGCACACTTGCATAATGATATTCGGGTTTCTGGACAGGAATGTTATAAATTTGGTTGAAAAAACTTTTATGAATTATGATGCCTCCTTCAGTAGCATTTTTTTCTGTATAGATTAGGACTGTGAGATTCATCCCCAGTGAAATCTGTGATCTAAGCCAGTTAGGTTTTTTACAGCATTAAAACTTTACCTGAACTGCCTCAAAAATTTACCAAGAGTCACAGCCCATATTTGCATTGAACAAGGGGTAGGACTCTAGTGCTTTCACCCACAACCGAGCAAGGTAAGGGGTGGGTTGATGCGCTTTGTTTCCAGTTTCCGCAGGCTCTCCAAGCAAAATTCATGTAACAGACAGATAAAATGAAACATGAACATATTTTTTTTTGAGCCCACCCTATGTGGGTGTCCCACATAGCAACACGTAAATGTTTGCTTATTTATTGGCAATGTGGTGTGAAATGCTTGTTGCATTTTTCCGTTTAGCTGGATTTGTGTACTTCCAGACTCTTCTGTCATCCTTCAGCTGCTTAAGTATAGTCAAAAGAGTTAACCTATCCTTTTAATATAGTAAAGTAGTCTGAATCCTTGGGTGGAGCAAAAACTAGGTTTCTTTTTTTGGATTCTGATTGAAATTCAGTTGAATCTGGGAGCATCAACAAGACTGAATTCCTCCTGGGATCTCCCAGTCAAACACACACCAGACACACCAAGCTTTTTGCTTACACAGAGGTGTACTTAAAGCAAATGTTCTGCTCTATTTAAGAAGAAAAGTGTGTGTGTGTGTGCCTGTATATATGAGTAAACATAGAGCTATCTCGAGCTTGTTAGCATTGTTATGAAATGTTTGCTTAGTGTCAGTTTTATTCTAGCTATCATTTGGGTGCTGGAAAATAAAAGCAAAGCAAAAAAAAAAAAAAAAAAAATCCTCCGATAAGCAGGATAATAGACAAATCATGTAGTTTCTCCATTAATGGGGGAAAAAAAAATCTTAGCAAAATGTTAAATTTTGGTCAGAAAAATTATGTTTTCATTTAGCTGTCAATCTTCTTTCTGTTGGAGAAGCACAGCACTTTATGTTAGGGACAGGTAAACAAACTTGCCTTAATTACTAAAACAAAAAAGTGGGGATATTATCTACGCTTTTCTGGCGATTTCATCTGCGAGGCCCCAAAACTGTAAGTCCTGATAGGGATTCACTCCCTGTTGATACTGTTTGGGAGATCTCACCAGAAAAGAACAAGCCAGAAGGGACTATGCAGCACAACTGGACCATTCAAGAGCCCGGTTTTACCACCCATATGCAGCTAAAACTCTCTTTGATTTCAACCAGAAATGTGTTTGCGAGGTTGAGTCAGATGAGTAGTTCTGACCTGATTCGTTTGAGACGTTTCTACACATGTATTACGAGGAATATTACATGGGAAATTAGATGACTGTAATCAGCCCATCAGAGGAAAAATACCTGTCTACACTACTGATCTTCATAAGCATCTATTTACTCAAACTGTCATGTCATTCTCTGCCAAAACATTTTTTTTCTTCCTGTGCTCATTTTCCCCCTTGCTGTGTTCATTGTATACACATCAAGGCTTTTGTTTTCTGACTTTTTCATGGGATTACTTGATCCTGTCTTTTCAGTCATACTCGAAAAATCGCGACTGCGCTGCACAGCACGTGCAGTGTCTCAGCGTGATATAAACCTGCCTGGCTCCTTTTTTCGGTTTTACACAAGCTGAGGTGTCTTTATTCAGTACTGATCCAACCTGCAGCGATTTGGACCAAAGAGCAGCTGGTCCCGGGGTCTGATTCCTGCCTTGTGTGGAAGAGGGATAGGATCGGAATCAGACCACAGGAGCCTAGTTTTAAAATCAGTGGGTTATTTGTATTAATTTGCTGTTGGTTACATTACTGGTTTTGTAGGTCCTGCCATTTCAAGCCATTCTTTTGAACATACACGTGTGTGTATATATATATATATGTATATGCATACGTGTGTGAGAGGGAATGTATGATCCTGTATGCTGGGCTAAGTCTTACTGTCATACTGATACAAATCTAGACCGTTTCTACCAACTCCAAAGTATTTACTAAACCTTTACCCTGGGATGAGAGGGGAGCTGATAGTCAGTGTGTAGTAAGTATATGCTGTATTGCAAAGGGAATTTAAAATTGTGGAGCTCAACTCCACAGTACCAAAAAAGTGGGGTGCCCCGAAAACACAGCTCCAGTGCTGTTTATCCTGAATATATTATAGGGAGCACTAGGTATTAGCAACTGAGTAAGCTATTTGGTGATTTCAAGAGTTCAGTTAACACCATTTTAAACTTCTAAACGCCTTTTCAGTGAAGTAAAAGCTAATAGCATATATGATGTATTTGCCATATCTCAGTGGTAGCTTCTGTGTTACATACAGTCAATGTTGTTCTGAATTGTGTATGTTTACCCAATAATGAGGTTTAAATATGCTGTATTGTATGTGCAATGTATTGATTACAAGTATGTTGGAGTTCAGTGATCTATTTAGTTTTTACCGTGCTGCTGTTTTGTAGGTATGTGTGTGTATGGGAGTATGGATTGTCTACAATGTAGGAGGAAATAATAATTAATCCTAAAGGGAAAGGGCAGTTATGTAACCTGCCTTAATGCATTCACATAATAATGTTTAAATCCCATGATTACCAGTTCTGATTTCAGATGTTACCAAGGATTGTCCATAGGGCTGACTCCTTCGCTTTTCGGCACTAAGGAGTTAAGCTTGAAGTTACTTGGAGCTCACTTACATATTGGTGAATAAAGAATAGGATGTTTGCCGGATTGTACAAGGTGGTATAGACATAATTTCCAGTGTGATACAGATCAAATCACTTCTGTGCACACACAGCTCCTGCTGATGCCAGCTGTAATTGTGATCATGTAATTGAATGGCCTAAAATTCATCTTCTGGGGATAGTCACGATAGCAGGGTGGTGGTACCCTGGCTTTGGGGAAGTGCCTGGATGCTATGCAGTACTGTTCATGTCCCATGCTGGAACGTAGCTGTAAATTCACAGGAAAGGTTTGAACTCTGCTCCAGCCTAGGCTGGACTGTAAAAATCCTTATGTAAAAATAACAGATGTCAGAGGCTGAGCAGCCTGGCCTGGCCTGCCCACATATAGCATTCTACTTTCAGGAGCTGTGGCAGCTTTAATTAAACAAGTTATAATAATTTCCCAGTGGCTCGCAGAACCTAGTGCTCCGCTTAGAAATCTCTACATTGCCCATAGGTATGACCTCTCTACCATTCCTACAGCAAGGCCTAGCTCTCCCTTCATGGTTTCTGTCTGAGATGCCTCTGCCTGATGCCAAAGGTAATTCTGAAAGATGCACTGAACAAAGAGAGGGTCCACCTTGTGCCTGGCCGGCTGGACAGGAGTAGGCAGGGTGTGCCTGCCCTACAGGACATTTGGTGTGAGTTCAGCTTCAGTCAGACCCACCTGAACAGTGACCGAGGCAAGGGGGAAGTCTGATTTCACACCACCTTCTGTTACCTTAGTTAAAATGCAGCATCTCCCCATTCTTCTCCTTTGCCTCTGCTCAGTACTCCTTATCTCGGCTTCTGCACACACAACCCTTTAACTGCCAGCTGTGGGCAACTGAGTGTCACAGGTTTGTCATCCTCAGTACACCCTAGCAGTCCACAGGTTCTTAATAAGATGTTAAATACAGGGTTGAAAGATGGCAGTGTCCCACATCTGATGTCCTGGGATGGTTTATCTCCACACTCCAGGTTGTGTACACGTCCTCTTAGATGGGCCTCACCTTGACTGAGGAGAAATCAGTTATAAACTTTCTCCCTCCAAATTAAAAACAGATTGCATGACATGCCAATGAGTATCTGCTAAGATGGAGGTACACTTAGGCTTTTTTTTTTTTTTCTGCAGTGAGATGACATGTACTAGTCTCTTCCCTCGGGTCTGGGTTCTACAAAAGTCAATGTGATCAGGAGAGGTTCTTCAAGTAGCTGAAATCACTTTTGCTGTGAAGCTGAGATCCTTAAAGCAGAATCCTGGGGTTTTGTGTAATTATTATTATTGAAAATAAAAATATGTGGTTAAAAGTACAATTTTAAAAAGAAAAAGAAGAAATATCTGGGCTTGCCAGAACAGTTGTTAAGTTTTTGACTGCCTCAGTCACCAGTAGCTTTAGAATCATGTAGGTGATGATTAGGACATGTTATTGCCACACTGCCTCCTGACACTGTTCAGGGTCTCTGTACGGAAGCCTTATTATTCCCAATGAGCATTAATGCATTTGAATGACTTTTCTCCATTTTGGTGGGAAGGACGAGTGTGTAACACTGAGGACATGGAGCTCCCTGTGTGTTGTGCCCACAAAGGTTCACAAAGCTGCACCTTCTCTTTTTAGGATCTATTCAATAGTACTTTAATAAATGTTGTGTAAAAAATGCCTACAGTGCTGTATAGCAAATGTGAATTTTTATGACAAGAATGTGTATTTAATGTAAAAAAAAAAAAAGAGTAATATAAAATCCAGTTTCTTTGTATCCAGTGAAATATCTAATAAAGCTCTGGTACCTGTAATTCTTGGTTTATGGCTTCATTGCTGCATTCATGACTTCACACGTAGGAGGCTTTTTAAACACAGTTTTGTGATATGGTGTGGAGTTGGATGTTAGACCCCGGCTGTGCTATTATGTTAGGGGTGTACACGGACTGCCCCGTGAGGGCATCACAGCAGGAGTAGCTTTTCCACCTGGTTACTGTGGGACCCTTGAATACCACAGGACGCTGTGATGTGTTTGTGCTGCTGGGGACACAGCAGGCTCTCAGCTGCCTCTTCCCTTGTTGGGGCTCTCCAGCCCCATTAGCCTCCAGCACCAGAGCGTATGACCCAGCTCAGTAGCCTGCTATGAGTCTGTGCTGCTGACCCTTGCCATTGGTGGTATCTTGTGAGAAGGAAGGAGATGGAAAGCAGGGACTAGACCTCTGCGATGTTGGTCTGTCCCATTGCTCCCCTCTCAGCATTGCTGCCTGCAGCTCACCTAGGTGTGGTGAGCAGTGCCCACCACTGATGCTGGCCCAGCTTGCCTGCAGGTGTTGGTGGAGCAGACAAGCCACTGCCTCAAGCCTGGCTCCAGGACATGCCAGCCAGCCAGCCAGTGGGTTCCCTCCCTCATCTCCCTGGTGCCTCCTGTGGGGTTTGGGGACCTGCTCTTCAGAGGGGGAGGCAGACAAGCCCCACGCCAAGGAGCATGGCCAGCAAGGCCGAGCTTTGCAGGCTCCTGTGATGAGGTGTGGCATGTTAGAAGCCTTTCAGCACGGCAACAGCTGGAAGTTTACAGCTCACAGTACCTTTTCTTCCTGGTGAGGCCAGAAGGGTTGTTTTCCAGGACAGATCTCTTCTGCTCACCTCTCCTAACGAGCCACAAGCCCAAGTGCTCTGCTCCCGCACTCTTCGTGCCCTCTCACGTGGCCCAGATTGAAGTCAAGGAGCCAGGCACAGGCTGCCAGGGTTGCAGAAGAAGATGCTGTGAAAGACGAGCAGTGCCAAGGAGGCCTCTCTCTCGCTGCATCCCTGCAGAAACCCACGAAAGAAATTTCCCTGCAGCTTAAAACGTCTCCCATCCTCCTCTTCCTCCCCCACAGATACTGTCCTACCAGCGGGAGAGTATGGGTTGCTCAGTACACAGCGTGAATTTTCGATTTTCCTCATTGCAAAAGCAGTTCTCTTCTCTCTCTCTCTCTTTTTTTTTTTTTTTTTTCCTAAGCTACTCTAGCAGAAGAATCAGCAGGGCAATTCTTTCCTGCTGTATTCCCCATATGGGTTTCCTCCATCCTAACCGTTAATATAGTGGTCTGATGATACGCGAGAACACCGCCAGCGGAGATGCTGATGCCTTTAAAAAATTGTATGTAACACAAGGTGAGACAGGTATTTAGTAAATGGTTCTGGTCGTGCATCTGCTACCCCATAAAATTCAACTCTTCTCTTCCTCTAATTACAACGTCAAAAAATAGAAAGCATGAAAAGTTGTCAGAAATAAAGCATACTGGATGTACTTTTACATGCTCAAGTCTTGCAGCTCACAGAGTCACTGCAAGCTCCCAAAGTGAACAATACACCTTAATAATCCCATTGGCATTGGATTGCTTAAAGAATAAGTGGCTGGTTTTATATTTTAACTGAAATTAAAAATGCAATTAGCAGTGAATATAGGCAGTGAATGGCTGTAGCCTATTCTCCAGGCTATTGAGAAACATGTGTTTGTCATCTGTCTACCTTTTGATCCTCTAATGACTGTAGGCATCAGCACCGAAACAAACTGTAAATAATGGAGCGCTAAAATTCATTTGCTATGGAGGTCAAAGAAGCAAATCACAGTAGAGATTGTGACAAAAGAAATAGGAACACACCAGATCTCATCATTATGCACTGTGTTTGTCTAAGCAGCATCTGCATGTCAAGTACTTCATGCAGTTTGGTTGTCCAGACTTAAGGAGCATGTGACAGATCTGAAAAAGACTCAGAGAAGGGCAACAAGGATGAGCAAAGTTGTGGCTAACTTCCACTGCAGGAAAGACTAGGTCAGGACTCTTCAGACTGGAGAAGAGGCTGATTGGAGGAGGTGTGACAGGTGGCTATGAAACCATGAGCGGCATGGAAAGGGTGGAAGGGGTGGACTGCACCTGGTGGCCCACAGGTGGGAGGAGGCATTGGCTGAATGGCTGGAGGTGTGTTCAGAGCAAACAAAAGGAGAGGGTCTTCACCTGCTGTGTAGTTACACTGCAGAGCTCCTTGCCATGTGATGCTGGGGTGGGTGTTGAATGTTTTCATCAGCCCAAAGGGAGTCTAGGCAAGTTCATGAAAAATAAATTTATTGAAAATAAATACAGAGGGAACGGATTCATCTCAGGGAGTTCCTAAGCTGCTCACAGCTGGGTGCTGGGAGGGTACTTCAGAGCTATTGTCTCATAACAGAAAGAAAAGTTATTACTTTTGGCTGGTAAATAAATCACAACCTTTCACAACAGTCAAAATCCAATAGCACTTGTCTAGTGATGAATAGGAAAAAAGTTAATTTATGTTATATGGATGTAACGGTAAACTCTGCTTTATTAGCTCACCCTTGAGAACCCCACTGATTTTTTATCAGAGGGTCACAGAATAATTCAGGTTCATCTATTTCCATATTTAATCCCTCCTAACACCCTTGGCTAGACAGGATTATCAGATGCTAGAAGCATTATCTTGAAGGGACAGATACTGCATTGCCTTCATTCATCTATTTGCTGGATGTATTTTCATAAGACTGCCTGGCTATTCAACCAGCTCGCATTTGTGTAATAGTATTTTTGTGGGCTAAAGATTTGTGCACACAATTTACAGCAGAGTGGAGAGCTGCGATTACTTTATTAGCTGTAGCCACAGCTTGTCATAGGGCCTGGTATCAAACTAACCTGCATGCCTTGTCTCCATAGACCAATCTAACAAGCTATTGTGTCTTCATGATCCGTGTTCAACGAAATAAAGACTGCAGTAGCCTTTTCCAGATGAAAAGCAAGCTTCCACATTGAATGCTTTGGGATAATTAACTACATAGTTATACAAATAGGTAATCATACCCACGATTCATGGACTTGCACAAAATAGCAGGGCTCCAATTAATCAAACCTTTTAGAGACGAGTTTGTCATCTGCTTGAATTACTGCATTACTAAAGCTCTAATATGGTCAGATCAGGTGCTTTTTTGTAATAGGAGGATTATTACTCTGTACATCTGCTTGCGCAGACAATGTACTCGGCAAGAAAATCAGGTAATCTGTATTCTCCTTACTGGAACAGTTAAATGTGCAAGCTAAACTTGGCTGAACCTTTTTTGTACGTGTGCATAGTCGGCCTGCGTGTAACGGGGAAGAGAGGGGGAACTTCCCCCAGAAAGCTGCTGGCAGAATCCGGCAGCACCACAGCAAGCACCGACTGCGTCAACTGAGCACCTGGATTTTAGCTCGTGAATGGCGAAGTCGAAGTTGGAAGCGAGGGAATAGTCGAGGCAATTATTTGCCTCCTCTTTGGAGTGCAGCCAAGCAAAGCTGGTACATCTCAAGGCTAGTGGAAATCGACGGGGGCTGCTGGATCGCGCAACGCCAGCTAGTGCTGGAACCACGCGTGCTTTTTTAGTGAGGACTAAGGCTCCCTTGCATTTACTGCAGAAGCGGAGCATGGACCACCCAGCCGGCCATTACAGAGTACAAGATACAAGAAATTTAGCCTTTGAGTCTTATTGGCAATAATTTATTAAGAGCTGGTGCCCTGGTCTCCCCTACCTCTCTGTCTAGAAGAAAGCACATCAGGTAGGATCTCAGCTTTCTAAGGGTTCAACTAAATGGTTCTGGTTTTATAAAATGTGCCTGCAATTTAGCCTGATGATGACAAATTGGCAATTTAAAACCAGAAATAGGAGGACATGAAAGCAAATGGAACCCCACCCTTCCTGGAGCCACGTAAGGCTGTTTGCTGGTGAAGTGAGTAAACACGGCTGCTGCTGCTGCTGCTCCCGAGTGCCTGTCATCTTCCCTCTGCTTTCTTCCTTTTTCATAAAGCCCGAGTCCTAAATTAGAGCTTGCTAAAACGACTTGACAAAGAAAAATGTAGATCAACAATTTATGATGAAGCTGCTTTTCAACTTTTAGGGCTGCTGTTTCTGTGCATGGAAAGTGTCAGTTGTGCAAAGGCTGCAGTTAACAAATATGTGTAAAGTGTGTTAATTTGCATGTAATCATAATGTTTAACAGAGCAGAGCTTTGAGGAGCTTTTCCCCTGATACTCTCTTCGTGCAGCTAAGATTAGATTGTGGATTAAAAGACCAAGTAACCGATGTGAGAACTTGTATACGTATTACTAAATTCAGAAAAAGCTCTGGACCTTCTAGAATAATTAAATAAATAGCTTGGAGAATTGTGCTGACAATTTTGTGGTAACTTTTAGTCCCATAGCATTGTCCAGAAGAATAGAGAATTGGACTGGAATGTTTCACTTTTCATATCAAACCAAATGCTTGACCTGCTACTGCTGCAGGGAGCTCTTTTTTCCTCTCTTTTGAGCATCGTGGAGAAAATCTGGACAAAGACCTGATACCGTTAACCAGTGGCATTTAATGCCAATGTCCAGCAGCTCCTATTACAGCCTTTGCTGCATCAATTGGGTGAGTGGAAAGATTGGATCAGGTGAGTGGAAGGAAGTGGTTTAGTGGAACCTTTGTGGGAACAGAATATCAGTCATAACTTTTGGTTGTGTCTTGTGGGACATAGTGCAGGCTCAGAAACAGTTTGTTAATAATTATAAATGGGTTTATTTACAGGTCTGCACAAGTTCTCTCACTTCAAAGTGAGTGGTAAATATTGTAGCATTAATGATCTGAGTGCTATTTTGATGCATGGAGAATTTATAATAGTGAGTTGTAAGCACTTTGTCAATTTTTTTTGAAAGGCCATGCAAAGGAGCTGAGCCAAACTGTGTTTACAAAGATTTGTCAGTAAATCTATATATTTGTATCTTCTAAGAAAAAAGGAACAGTGATTCTGCCCTGTAAACATCATACATGCGTACGTGTGAGCACTTGCCTACGAGTATGCACTTAAAGGGGAGAGAGGAGATATCTCCGTCTCTGGAAACATACAAAACCTGGACATGTTCCTGTGCAATCTGCTCTAGGAGGACTTGCTTTGGCAGGGAGGTTGGACTAGCTGATCTCTAGAGGTCCCTTCCAACCCCATATCATTCTGTGATTCTGTGAGTACAAAGAGGAATTGTCCAGTGTTCTTATATTTTAAAAACTTGCCTATGGGTTTGGGTTTGATTATTTCCTTTTTGCAGTTTCACAGAACCATGGAATTGTCAGAGTTGGAAGGGAGCTCGAGAGATCATCTAGTCCAACTCCCCTGCTAAAGC
>KZ506065.1:319630-337010 GCA_002844005.1 Limosa lapponica baueri
GTCCAAGCCATGGGCAGCCAGTTTCTCCAGGAGAATGCTGTGGGAAATTGTGTCAAAGGCTTTACTAAAGTCCAGGTAAACAACATCCACAGCCTTTCTCTCATCAATAACAAGGGTCACCTTGTCATAGAAGGAGATGAGGTTAGTCAAGCAGGACCTGCCTTTCATAAACCCGTGCTGACTGGGCCTGATCGCCTGGTTGTCCTGCATGGTGGCACTCAAGGTGATCTGCTCCATAACCTTCCCCAGCACCAAGGTCAGATTAACAGGCATGTAGCTCCCCAGATCCTTACTCTGGCCCTTCTTGTAGATGAGTGTCACTTTTGCTAATCTCCAGTCCACTGGGACCTCCCTGGTTAGCCAGGACTGCTGGTAAATGATGGAAAGTGGCTTGGTGAGCACTTTCACAGCTCCTTCAGTGCCCTTGGGTGGATCCCACCCAGCCCTGTAGACTTGTGTGTGTCTAAGTGGTGCAACACGTCACTCACCATTTCCCCTTGGATTATGGAAATTCATTCTGCTCACCACCCATGTCTTCCAGCTCAGTGGGCTTGGTACCCCCAGAACAACTGGTCCTACTGTTAAAGATTGAGGCAAAGAAGGCATTAAGTACCTCAGCCTTTTCCTCAGCCTTTGTCATCATGTTACTCCCTACATCCCCTCATGAAATAAAGGATGGAGATTCTTCATAGCCCTCATTTTGTTGCTAATGTATTTATAGAAATATTTTTTAATTGTCTCCTACAGCAGTAGCCAGATTAAGTTCTAGTTCAGTTTTGGCCCTTCTAATTTTCTCCCTGCATAATCTCACAACATCCTTGTAGTCCTCCTGAGTGGCCTGCCCCTTCTTCCAGAGGTCATAAATTCTCTTTTTTTTTTCCTGAGCTCCAGACAAAGCTCTCTGTTTGGCCAGGCCAGTCTTATTCTCCACTGGCTCATCATTTGGCATGCAGAGATGGCCAGCTCCTGTGCCTTTCAGATTTTCTTCTTGAAGAATGTCCAGCCTTC
The DNA here is from genome assembly GCA_002844005.1 of Limosa lapponica baueri. NCBI lineage: Eukaryota > Metazoa > Chordata > Aves > Charadriiformes > Scolopacidae > Limosa > Limosa lapponica. The sequence goes on from KZ506065.1 coordinate 320,639, forward strand.
CTGGATTCCTTTGTCCTTCAGGACTGCCTCCCAAGGGACTCCGTCAGCCAGGCTCCTAAACAGAACAAAGTCTGCCCTCTGGAAGGTGGCAGTTCTGCTAATGCCCCTCCTTCTACAAGAATTGACATCATTTCATGATCACTGGGCCCAAGATGGCCTTTGGCATCACATCACCCACATGCCCTTCTCTATTCACAAACAAGTCCAGCAGGGTGCCTTCCCTAGTTGGCTCCCTTACCAGCTGTGTCAGGAAGTTATCTATCTTCCATACACTTCAGGAACATCCAAGACTGTTTCCTCTCCACTGTATTTTATTTCCAGCAAGTGTCTGGTAAGTTGAAATCCCCCACGAGAACAAGGGCTAGCAATTGTAAGCTTTCTCCCAGCTGCTTTCTTCTGCCACTTCATACTGGTCTATAACACTCCCACCATGATAGCTGCCTTGTTGGCCTTCCCCCTGATTCGTATCCATAAACATTAGACCCTTTCATCACCATCATCAAGCTCTAGACAGTCAAAACTCTTGCTTACATTCAGGGATACCCCACTGCCTCTCGTTCCTTCCCTATCCCTTCTGAAGAGCTTATAGCCATCCATTGCAGCACTCCAGTTGTGTGTCATCCCACCATGTTTCCATGACTTCAGCTATCTCATAAGCTATCTCATAGACTTCCAGTTGCATGGTGACTTCTAGATTCTCCTGTTTGTTGCCCATGATGCGTGTATTGGTGTAGAGGCACTTCAGTTGGGCTATTGATCCCAGCACCTTTTTTGGAGGAGAAGCCCTAATTCCTACATGACCATTCTCAGGCACTTCCGTGGTTTCTAATACATCAATAACCCTTGCATCTTTGCTGCCACATGGATCTTCATCCTCTACCTCCTCTGAGATGGCAGACCAAAGGGCCTCACTAGCACACCGTCCCTCAAAAATTGGTGTGCTTCTCCCCAGGCTTATCTCTAGTGAGCCTGGTTTTATCCCTTTCCCCTTTCAAATCTAGTTTAAAGCTCTTTAAAGAGCTTTAGGATCACCAGGCATTCAAAATGCTGCCACTCAGGCTGACCTGCAAGTCCCATGCAAAGAATGTTGCACTGGTATTGGGGGTTTTACAGGAGTTTTGCAGTGGCTAATTGTGAACTAAGGTTTTTCCAGGCACCTCTACTGGTCCTTCTGTTTTCAAACCCAAAAGTTCAGCACGGACTTTTTTTGGCAGGGAGGTGGACAAGTAAACATCCACTTTCAGGACAGTGTCCCCCCTCCAGCTTCCCGGTTTCCTCCCTGCCTGGAAGAGTGCTTGTGAAACTTAAATACACTAAAGTTTGATAGGAATTAGAAAGTCTAGGTTGCACCAGTCTGTGTTAATTCCTTTAACAGTGTTGTTCACAGAGCAAACCAGGAGAAAATGGGCTGTTGGAAAACAAACAACAAATGTTCAACGTGGGCAGCTGTGAGGCTGCGGGGACTATTTACCTCAGTGCCACCAGCCAAACTTTCAAATGTGTTTGTGTGGTACTTTGGGCAATTCAAGACTTAAATCAAGATGAGTGCTTTAGAGTGGCTTAGCAACCCGTACAATCCTACATTAAGGAGCCAAACACATGTAATGCAAGATGCCCTCGTTTTGTCCTGAAGGCCGTAACTGTTGCTCTGCAAGTGCTCAGTATATTATTTCCAGTGCCAGCCACCATTCAGGGTGGCATGACTGGCTTTGTAAGCCTCTGCTGCTTCATTCAGTGCTGTTGTGATACAAAAGTTGTATTGCCATGAATTATAAAACACAGTAATTCTTACTGCAACTCTGATCCATGCAGTCTCAGCATATGTTAGCGCTGAACTTAGCAGTGAACACTAAGGCATTAAACGGCAGTGTTCGCTTCCTTCTGCAAGGGGTGATGGTGCAGCTGCACATCACCCACCTGAATGCAGATAGCAAGGTTTTGCTGTGAATTAATTAGTACAGATCCAGTTTTTGTGGTTATCCCTGAGGACTTCGAAAAGATCAGTTATTGCTCATGTTTGTAAATTCTCAAGTGGGTAGTGCAATTAGGCTTCAAGTGATGTTTAAAAAATTAAATCAATATTTTAGAAGCACCTCTTCAGTATTCTTGCCTTGTGTTATGTAAAAAAACCAGTAAGCCTGCCTATAATAAACACACATGCATGCACATATACATGAGGCAATATTTGTATTAAATAAGTCATGATGTCTTTTGGGAGAGCATTCAGCACAAGCTCCCTGTTGTACAGAACTGCTCTCTTGCTTCACCTGTAGCTGAATGTGTCCTACAAATCCACCGTGTATCGTTTCAGTACTGTTTTGCTTTATTTAATTTAGTAACCCTAAAAATGGCCTCTGGATCACACCATCTTTCATTTTAGTCAGATTGTGAGGATTCTTGAAAGGGGAAGTCCTTATGCACAGCTGCTATGAAATATCAGCTGGATCATGTCTAATTAGATAGCACACATTCTGGGTAATTAATTTTTTTTTAGGAAACCTATCCTTCTTTTTCTTCAACTGTTCTAATTCTTCCACAAGACCTTTACAATCACCAAAACAATAAAACCAAATTCCTGTCAGTGAAATTGGATCTTACCTCACTCATTCATAAGAAAAATGAAGCTGGGTTACTGCGGTGATACTAAACCCCTAATTTTTATTTCAGTATCTTGTTCAAAAACAATTAAAATTACTTCACGGGCTTGGTCGTGGTCCTCTTTGCTATCATCTTCTTCTCCAAGCCTCGAGCTCTAGTCACTGTACAAATCCGCCCTCTGCACACTTACCTTCTGTTACACTCCTTGAGTCTCTCTGACCTTTCGTCTAAGAGAAACTTCTCACATGGCTTGCTCTTTTTTTATTTTTTTTTAATAATTAAAAAAGCTCCAGCCACTATGATGACAAAATATCAAAAGAATTTAAAAATGAAGAGTCTTTTACTATTCTTCCCAATGCTCTGTTTATGACCTTGCTTTTAAGTTTGACCTTTTCTAATTTGTGTCTGAAGGAATAACCTGTTTATACCTAGAGATGGAGCTAACCGTGGCTGTAGCATCGTAACTGCACCATGCTGTTTCTCTGCAGCTTAAACAATTCAGGTCACTGGCCATTTCCTCACCTCTGCAGAGCTGAATTAACAGTACAGTGTCAGCTGGACATTAATGACTTAAATTGCCTTTAACGAAATGAAAGGTATTTTGCATGACCTTCTTGGCTGGGGTGAATGGGATCAAAAAGAAGGCAAATCTCTGGTATATGTTGCTTAATTTGTTTCTACAGGTTCCCTTGGTGTGGTGGTACAGTCAGCTTTCTTCAGAAGGCCCACAGTCATTAGCAGTGCTAAAAAAACTCTCATTATGAATATCTTTACAGGGCAAAGGTGCTGTTAAGCAAATGTTCGTGTACAGTGAGTCTGGTGATTGCAATATGCTGATGCAGCACTATGTGTTCAACTCATTCCAGGTTTCTCACCAAGACTGACTTCAAACATTGAAATGGGAAACTGTATAGCCAAAACTGTGATGTTGGAATATCCCTTCCATAGTCACCAGAAGGCCTACATGCACCTCCAGTTCGCTGTGAAGCAGCTTGTGATGCCTCAGCAGAGAGGGATACAATCGCAGCCTGGAGCAGCCTGTGGAGGAGAAGCCATGACCAGGGCAGCCTAGAGTGCTGCCAACCCTCTGTGCAAACCAGGTGGTTAAGTGGATGGATGGATGGATGGATGGATGGATGGATGGATGGATGGATGGAGAGAATGGGAGTAGTGGAGGACAGTGGCAGCAGGTCATTGCTGCACCATAAACTGGACAAGCAAGGATGAGCATCACAGCTGGGGTGGTTGTGTACTGGGAACATACACAGAAGCTAGGATCCAGGGCTGTTTGTGCCCAAGCACTGAGAATAGGAGGATTTAGTGGAAAAAGTGTGGGTGGGAAAGCAAGCCTCAAAATGCCTGCAGTTAACAATGCTGCCACTCCAGGGGCCCAAGCGTGGTGCTTACTCATGAGACCTCCTTCCTGTGGAGTTCAATTCCAGAGGGCAGTGTGAGCTTGCATCTTCACCAGCTTGTTCCATCAGCAGCCTCTTTCCTGCATCCTCGTGGCTCACCAGCACAGAACAGAACCCCCTGTGGTGCGTTCCTCCCCTCTGCACAGCGCTGTCTTCTCCCTCCAGTGTGAGTCCCTGCAGCTGGCAGGGAGCAGAGAGGGGAGTCCAGGTTGCGCTTGGCTCTGCTGCAACATGTGATGAGAAGCAGAACGGCTTGTCAGTGATGTCTTTACCCAAGAAAATTAATGACTTGAAGATCATATAGTGGATTTAGAGGTGAAAAACATCTTTTTTAAAATAGGTGAATAAACTCCTGAGTCTAAAAATAGATGAGGAAAAGGGCAAGAAAAGTAAGTGTCTCGGCATAATCCATGGAAAAGAAGGCATGGGACTGGGTGTTGTAATTTCTAGTTCTTAACCTTGTGTTTGGTTGTCTGGACTACGCTACCCTCTGCTGCCCTATCTTGAATTTCATTAATTTAATTACTTCAATGGGAACACGGGCAAGACCTTAGGCTGGGATTTTCAAGGACAGTTGAGGGAGTCAGGGACTTACTGCTGGTTTCCAGAGTGATTTTAATTGTTCTTAAAACCTATTAGAAAGCTAAGATCTCAGTTACTTGTAAACGGTGTCTTAGGGAATTTGAAGTTCTTTTATTCGCCTCTGGCTTGAAAAGCGGGAGGTCAGAAGAATTATATGGACCCTGATAGAGATGTCAGTTGGTTGTTGTATTTGTTGACTGTTTCATGTAGCCATCAGGTTCCTTGACAGGTAAGTATGCACATATGCTTTCTACAGTATATTTTTAAGACAATTCAAAAAAAAAGAGTAAAACCAAGACTTGTTTGGCTTGACAGGCTGAAAACAACAAAATCACAGCTTGGTCTGCTGGATCCACCTCTCGAATGCCTCAAAATGTGTTAATACAGGTAAGGCTGAAGATCATAAACTCAAAAATGAGTCACTGAGGACCTGGTGACACCTTGGGCATGGGAAGGGACAGCCTGTGACTGCATGGACACCTACAGTTGGGAGCAAGGAGTCCTCTTGTTTCCTTCTTTATCAGTCTAGCTGTGTGGGTTCCCACCCATGTCTGCTACAGAGGACTTAGCAGCACGAGTAGATCATGTACGCATAATGGAGACCCCCTCCTTTGTTTTCCTGGATATGCAAGCATTTACAGTGCAGCTCAGGAGATGAAGGCTGCCAGATGCAGCCGAGCGGGGAGTTGGGTCAACCTGATGGTCTCACCACGCTCTCTGACGGAGCTCAGCGGGAAGGGTGAGAAGGAGGGTGTCTGGCAGAATGACTGCCTGAGCCAGATGACATAGCGTATCATTTTTCCTCACATCTTCATACAGGTTTCAAGGAGTCATGCACACACAATTATCCCTGGGTACAGAGGGAGGCACACTGAATTTGCAGAGCCAGCTGCGGTCTGCGTGCAGGTCACATGCAGGTAAACGTGCATGCTGCAAGTTTGGCAAGGCAACTCTCCTTCAGACACACAAATATCAGCATAAGGCATAAAAATTAGAGACCCACAGCTGAAAGCCTAGCCATTAGCATGCAAAGGAGTTTCAGCATCACCAGAGTCCCTTGTGCTTTGTCTTACCATAAATGGATCATGAATAAAACATTCTGAGTCACTGAGAAGAGCACAGCTCCCATAATTGCAGGTGAGCGATGTAAAGATGGCATGGCAACACTACCAACTCCATCCCACTGTAGGACACAGGGGGTGACAGAGAAACAGTCATCTCAGCTCCGTCAGCAGAGCCATCTCAGGAGCCTGCCTGCCTGCCGTGGAGACACATGTGACCTGCAAAGCATCATTAGGTAAATCCACAGCCGCAGCCCCTGACTCTGCTGCTGGGATGCTGGACCAGGAGTTTAGGTCCATCTCAAGATTTGGGTGGAGAAAATGACTTTCTAATGCAACTCCTCCATTGAGTTTTGGATTTCATCAGTAAATTTTGTCCAGCATTGGACAGAAATGCCTCACCACAAAAACACAATCTTGTAAATGTTTATTCATGTTTGTAGAACCGTAACTTAAAAGGGGATAGAGCTGCATTTGAGACAAAATTCCTCTCAGGATTTGTGGAAAGCTGTGGTAGTTCATAACTCATAGTTACCATCCAGCAGGAACTGTGGTGTAACCTGCTCTCTGAAGCATTTCTATAGGGGTAGGGACACTAATTTCATAAGATAGCGGTGATGTTTATTTCCAGGGAAAGGAAAGCAAAGCATCATTTCCTGATTTGCTCTTTTTCTGGGGTTTCCGATGTGAAGAAGGACCTGCTGCTTGCTCCTCTACTTCTGTTGTGGGTGACCTGTAAAACAAGCACACAAATATGCCTGAACACGTCTGTCATTTCAGCTGTGGCTCTACGTAGAAAGATCTATCCGTATAGTTGTTCAAGTCACTTTCTAAACCCATCGTGATTGCTTGTGTGTCATGTTTCTTGGAAGCAGCCCGTTTCAGGTCACAGAGTGTAATTAAAGGCAATTAATGCAATTACTCACAACTGTGGTACTGATAATGCTCCAGATGCCATTACAGCACTATGCTTCCTGCTGCTGGCCCTTGCAGGCTGCGCCTTTATGTTCTCCTAGTGTTGTCATTGTGGTTAAACCAGGGAGCTGGAAATGGGAGAAAAGTACAATTTATTGTTCCTAACTCCCCTCACTGAAAATTTCAAGTATACTAGGCAGACCCCAATTTGTCTATTCACTTTTATATTCACTGCCTGATGAAGAATAAGGAGCAAGGGTGAAGACTGCCATGAGAAATAGTCATAGTTGAAATGTTACAAAGCACTTACATATAAAAACCATATTTTACAGTAGTCTGTTCTACAATTAAACATGTAGTAAATGTGTCCATTTCCACTAATGAGTTTTATAATTATGGAGTTTTATAATTCAAAGGAACTATAACTTTAAGCAGTAAAATCTGAAAGACTTGAATTAGCTGTGAACTTCAAACTTTTCCTTTGGCATCCAGCCCTGTCTTTCCCTTTTGTCTCAGCTGCTGCCAAGTAATTTACAGTTCAAGAAAGGCTAATGGAGCTATAAACAAAGCACAGATGCCTCTCACATTTCCTTTATTGAGCTGTGGTATGAAAATAGCCACTGCTTCCAGAGGAGGGCACAGGCGTAGTTACAAAAGTGCCTCAGGTCTCCTGTTTATATGCAGAACAGGCACACCTTAAATCATCTTTTGTCTTCAGTGGGGCTGGCTTAAGGGGCTGAAACCTACCTGAATTCACTCTCTGTCCTCTGGGTTTATTTCTGTGAAGTGAGCATTGGCCTACTGGGATGATCATTAAACTCATTAAGTCTCTAAAGAAGGATTGACTACTGTAAGCTCGGTTTTAAAAGCTGTCTTAGGTACATAGTGGGATACCTTCAGATCACCTCGTGAGCCTGTCAATCACTGCATGCACATTTAAGTTCAACATTTCCCACTCACACTAGCATGAAACAAAAATATCTCAGCTGAGGTGAATGGTGCTGAAACAGTTTTATAGCGATGTAGTCATGACCGAGTTCATTACCACCAGGTCAGGGCTACCTCACGTTCTCCTACGCCTTTCCCAAAGTGCAGGTTCATCGGTGTTGGAATCTGGGAAAACAGCACTGTCCTGCTGCAGCTCGCATCCCCGAGCACTGCCTGCCCCCAGGGCCAGCTCCTGCTGCTCTTACTGCTGGGATGGGATCACAGGATGGCCTGGGCATGTCAAAAGTTTCGGCAAGGAGTGCTGAGCCCATCTCTCTGCTTCTCACAAGGAGGGTTGCAGGCAAAGGGAGCCCGTGTCCTTGGAAAGACACAGTAGGATCACCCAGTGCTTCCTCTGGAGAAGGCTGACTGCTGGCAGATGCTGGTAGCTGATGCTCAGCTTCACTGCAAGCAGGCGTGTTAGATATTTCAGGACATGAGCCCAAATGAGCAGAGGTAAGACTGCCTGCACGTGCACCTTGCGGTTCACTCCCCAGTTTACTGAAGCTGGGTTTGCTGGCTCTGGGACCTTACAGGACAAGCAACCCTGTCAGACACCGCAGGGCTCTGCAAAGCTGAGGCTGATCTTCAGCTCCTTAGTAGTCCACGTTACCCTGCGGTGAAGAGGCAAAGAGTCTGGGTTGTGTATGTACCAGCCCAAGGAAAAGCTTTCCAGACTGACAGTTTTCATGAGCACTGATGTTGAGCATTTGCATCTCAGCTGACAAAAGCCAGGCCATTTAGGCACAAAAATACCACAGGTCAAAGCACAGCAGTGTTGCAGCAGAGACCTTGGGACCCCTCGCAGCTCAGGGTGTTCACGTATCTCTGCCCCCCGCCAAATTTCACCTGCTCCACTGAGGGTATGTCTTGCAGGGCATTTTGGTGAGCCAGCCTTTAGATGGGTGCAATGACTATAAAGAAACGGAGTCTCTAAGATAAGATATTTTGGATAGTTGTTCTGATACTAAAGGGGAAACAGCTTCTTCCTGCAGAGGGAATTTCTGTACTGTATCCTACAGCCCAGACAATACCCTCAATACTTTCGCCCTCTGTATGGTTTCCCCCATTCAGCTTTGCAGAGCTTATCAATCATAACTCAGGTATGTACTTGCTGCTCTCAGTTTGTTTTCATCTCAGCTGCCCCACTTCTGCTCCCATCCCCATCACCCTCAAATACACAGTGCCCCAGCAAGCTAAGGAGTCCCCAGATGGGGATCAGCATCCCTGGCTGGCCCAGCAGCACTGCAGCACAAAAGCCATCCCTCTGTGCAAGTTCAGGAATGTCATCTTAAATGTCATTGCAATGCACAAGTAAACAGGAGCTTTCCTACTAAATCCAATTACACCTTCTCTTGATGTTCAGAGCTCATTCACTACAGTGATATGACTATTGGGAAGAGCAAGAAATAACATGCCTTAATCCAACTGGAACGGGGATAGCATGGCAGGCTAGACTAATGCAGTTTAGTTTCCATACAATAACCAAAAGGGTTCTCTTAAGAGTGCTCAGTGTGCCATCACCCACTGCATCAGAGCTGTGTGTAGAGCTCTGCGTGTTGTGCCTTTTGACAGCTGCAGCACAGGCACGTCTGCCTGGAGAATTGCCTTGCAGTCATGGCTCCAGCCACGGAGGAGACGCCCTGTGAGCAGTGGCTGTAGACTGGCCTCCAGTCAAACCTCCGGTGTCTTGTGGGAAGTGGTGCGAGGCGTGGGAGGGCAGCTTTCCAAACTGACACTGGCATGAGTACATGCCCTGGTTGGTGGGGAAGATGAAGACGGGGAAGAGCTGCAACTTGTGTGTCTCCTGAGTCACTGAATAATCAAAGCTAATCCTGTCTTCTAGTGTTAGAAGCAGAAGATGAGGTGTGAAATCTTACATTAACGATCAGTTTATTATAAACGTTGGCCTGTATCCACAAAGCCATCAGGAGTCAAGGTTGTGTTGACTTGAGGCTTGCATTCATTTTAATGTCCTAAGGCTCCTGAATGTCCCTGTGGAACCTGGCCGATAGGGCATACAGCTAAGGCCAGAACGGCCAGATAATTTCACAGTGCAGTCTGACACCATCCTTAATGTCACCCTGCTCTGCACAGACATGACAGCAATGCTGATGTTTTGTGTCCAACTCAGAAAGAAAGAGAGGGTAAGGAGGACATGTAGTCGTGCTTCTGGCAAGAGGAAGAGGAATTGCAGATGTACAGAATGAGCTGTTAGCAACAATCTCCGGTCAGTCAGTTCTGCTGTGTAGACTGGGATTTGAGCTACAGCTTTGAATTTTCTCAGTCTACCTCTGAGTCTCTGCCAAACACCATAAGGAACCTCTGGTCCTGATTTGCCACAGAAAAAAACACAAGCCGTTTTTTTCTCTCAGCTCTGTAATGTACGTTGGGTTCGAACTAGAAGGTTCATATCTGGTGGAAAAGATTCCTTCAGTGCCTGGTATTTGTCTTTTTTTATCATGATAAAGTTACCAATCATACAGAAACTCGGAGAAAAATATCCACAAGTTGCAGAGATGAATCAGCAGAACTCTTGATTGGTATCAATTTACAGACCTTGCCTACTGATCAAATAAATTAAAATCTCTTGCCCCATTACTCCAGATTCATCTAGTTTCTCAGTGGGCAGTTTTTAAAAAATCACAATTTAAAATATTTATTGTGTCAGTGTTAAATGCATTCTTTATTTTATATTTGTAGTTTGGTTTCAGTACAGGAAAGTGCTAAAAAACTTTGTCTGTTGGTGCTCCCTAGTGGTGAATTTTGCCTGGAGTAAAGCTGCCAGAATTTTGGTAATGATTGTGCAATTCCATATCTTAATTGCTTTAAATTTAAGTCACTCAAAAAAGCCTGTTTGGGGGTATAATGTCATTCACATGTATCAGTGCTTGCAGGACTGTGCTTTGATGTAGCACAGAGCTTTATGATGTGAAAAATGTACACGGCAGCAAAGAAAATCCTTTTTCCTTCTTAGGCTTTGTTGATTTCTGTCCTTAGCATTAACATGCTACATAAATTTTCCTAAATAAGGTGAGATATGCCCCTCTTGTACCTTTTCTCATTCTGTATCAGACAGAAAGCCAGGCACCAATGCAGTCAGGAAGACACACACACACACACACAGAATATTTCTGCTCTCAAACCCATCCCCAGGTCCATTTCTGGCAGCAAGCAGTGCAGTTCCCAGCAGGGCCATCACTCCCATGGCTCCTTCCCCATAAATGTTCCAGGCTGGGGACAAAGCATTGGCCAAAAGGACTTTGATGAATGACAAACTGGCATTAACCCATACCTCTCTTGGGATGAACTTTACTGACTTAAGAAATGTCTGAGAGAGGAGGAAAACCCACAGCAATGGAGTACCTGCCTGCAAAATAGCTGTACGCAGCCAGGTGCTGCAGCTCCCTAGTGCAGATGGACATGTGCCACAAGAGCCAAGCATAACCATGCTGCCTCTGAGCAACGTAAGTTAAGCCAAAAAAAGTCTCTTCTGCCCTCGCCCACCACTAGCCATGGTGCAGGATTTGCTCTGATTCTGAGCTGATGGACAAATATTGCAGACTGGATTTGCACTGATAACTCCACATTGTGTGCATCTCCTCCGGTATGAACCCTCGAAAGCCTTTGGATTTCCCCAGCACATGCTGGGATTTATGTCTACATAGACAAATGAAGGAACAAAAGACGTTGATGCAATCTATATAGTCAGATCTGATATTTTTTAAATACATGTATGTAATATATATATAAGCATATAAGACATGTATATGCTTTTTTAATTACACCACTTTCAAACCCTCAAGCCCAGCACAATAGTCGCTGAGGTTCCTTCATATGAAAGATCACTAAGTCTGCATTGCAGGAAAGGGAGTACCACAGCACTGCGTCCACAGAGGCAGTGGGATGTGTCTGCTCTGGCAAAACTGCCACTAATCCCAGTCTGGTAAAAGACAAGGTTGACTGTGATAATTTAGATTCTGCTGAGAAAGGGAAATTGTTCTGGGACTTCAAAAGGCCCCAGAGAAAATGCCGGAGTCAGAGCATCATCTCTTTTTGCCCCGAGGCAGTGAGTCTGAGCAGGAACTGGAAGCACTGGGAAGGGAGTGGTGGTTAGGGATGCACCCAATTCCCTTCCCCTCTTCCCTCTGGGGTGGCTTTCAGGTGCTGGTTTAATCAAACAAGGTCATTACCAGATGCTTTGATTGATGATTATCAAACTTTTTTGATAGTGAATACTTACTGTTTCACATTGTTCCTTTTGAAGCTTTTTCTGTCCTTTTTTTCTATCAGGCAGGATCTTATCTTCCTACCTTCAGCATTTTCAGCACAATGTTATCTCTTTCAGGAAGCTGAGACCTACCAGCAAACTGGCTGGAAGTAAATTGAAATCAGTCTGTGGAACCTGTAAAGGAAAATTTCAATTTCTAGTGTTCGCATTATGTATGCTCATCACTAGACATCTCTTCATGATGCAAGAAAGCTCAGTAGAGCAGATGGCTCCCACAGTTGCAAAATTTATATCCAGTGGCCTGGAACAGACCCTTTTCCCCATGTACTTTCCATGATTTAGGTCAGCTTTTGAGAGCTGGTTCCATGGGAGTTTCCAAAGCAGGTGATGCACACCCGGGCTCCCTCTTTGCAGATGGGGAGCATTTGCCTTGGCAAATACCAGGGAAGTCAACTGTGGCACAAGCTTCTGTCTCCTGAACTGTAGGTATGCTCACAGGTACTCGCGGTGCTGCTATCTGTGTCGAACACTGATACAGCTGCAGAGTTATTTATTACATGAAATGACGGGTATTTTCTCCTATCTTCTGTCTAGAACACCTGCTAAACCACAGGGTACAAATGCCTCACAGCTCTGCAGTCCCTCCCCTTTGCTAGCATTCCAGAAATGCTCTCATTTTTTGTAAAAGAACTAAACGGAGCCACAGCTTCCAGCATGACTTGCTGGGTGATGTTTCAGGGATCCTTAATCTCCAGCCCTGTTTGCTGTCTCAGACCTCCACTCCAGTGTTCCAGTGTCGGTGGGTTAATTAGAGAAAGGGTTAATTAGCTCAATGACATAAGCAGTGACTGGGAGTAATTTAGGAAGTGGCTGCAAACAGGGAGAGCATGGTCTCACATTGCCACATGATAGATGACCAGTGCAGGACAGGCTGGTGAAGCAGAATGAGAGCGTGGGGCCAAAAACCTGCCATCCCTCTCCTGCATTTGACCCTCTGCAGGCTGGGGGCTCCTGTGGTACTCTGGGTGGTCCTTAAAAGCCTTGATGGAGCAAAAAACACTTATGTGAAGGCCAGAGTCACAAATCTCCTTTGGATTGCATGGGGGAAACTTGCCCTTCACAGCTTCTCCTCAGTATAAAATGGCACACAGCCACGTTTTGTAACTTGTACTATTTGCTGGGACTCAAGCCTCTCTTTAACTTGTCCTCCACAGAGGAATCTACCCCACTAAGTTGTGTGCTTATAGGAATCAGAAAATGCATAAAGCATATATAACTTATTATAACTTAATATAATTATAAATTAAATTAGAAATTATACAAATTATAGATTAGTCCAGGGAGCCCATGCAGGGATGGTGGAAAGGGACGCCTCCAAGATGTTGCCTGCATCTGTGGACCCAAGCTGTCTTGGGGTGCCCACTCTGCACACAAAAAGGGACACCATGAACAGAGAATGCTGCTCTCCCTAGGGAGATGTGTTCAGGTTTCTGACCACAGGAGGGAAAAGCAGCCTTGCAGACTGCCTGGCCTGGGAGCAGGGATTATGGATCACCACCAATCAGATCTATTTAGCAGAGAAAACTGTCACAAAAAAAAAATCGCAAAGCAATGGAAAAATATGTCTGTTTTTCAAATTAATTTCAAGCATTTCTCAAGTGAAAATTTTTACTATTTCTCAAGGAGGAAAAAAGGAAAAAACCTTCCCTTTTTAGAAATGTCAGTCATCATAAAAGTAAGCTTTGACATTTTAAAAAAAAATAGGGGCAAGGAGGTATTTTCTATGAAAATTGTGAAAAAGGCAATTTCCATCAAAGTTTTGACAAACATTTTAACTGATCTTTTACAAAAATAATGATCAGAGTATGTTTTACTGGTTACTAATGATGCAATCTCATTAGTACTTGTAAAGTGTTAACCAAGAAGCAAAATAGTTAATCACTTGTTTCATATCGTAGGCGTGCTTTAGAAGCAAATTCCTCAACATACAAGCAGCTTGAATAGTAGCTAATTAGTGACAGCTTTTATTTACTCTGAAAAATGTTATAAGGTACGGTCACGTTCTCCAGGGCTAATACAAGGTGTGGGTCAAGCAGCCCAGCTCACGCATCCTTCTTCCAGCCGTGTACCCAAATTACTAGCTTTCTGACCTCCTTCCTTCCCCACCAGCCTTGCAGAGGTGGCTGCTGCAGACTCCCTGCTGTGCTGCATGAGGGATCCTGGGGCTCATTCACTGGAGGGTGCGTGATTCTCTTCTGAGACAGACCACCTCAGACTGTCTTCGTTCAGATGCTGCTTCCTCCTTCCTTGTTGGCTGGTTTGGTGAGCAGGGTGTTGTATAAAGGGTGGTTGATTTTCCATCCACCCCTCATGAGGAGGACGAGTGCTGACTGGATGCCTGTATGCAATGTTTCTGGTTGGTTCCCTGTCCTCTTCTCTGCTTGTAAGGTGCCTTACAACCATGGAAACTGGGATTTAGTTTCCCCAGGGTTTTGTTTTTCCACTGTGTGGTAGATAAAACCCACTTTCAAGCATTTCATCCCCTGGCAGAAGGGGTGCTCTCGCTGCTCTGAGGGAACGCTTTTGTGCTGTAGTTGTGCTTGGGTAGTCCCATGGTCGTGCTTCAGTCTGTCAGAGCAGTGGCGGGGTATTAATGGGGATGAAATCCAATGCGGCCTCCAAAGGTGAAAAATCTTAACTTAATTTCCAGGTGATCTGTGGGATGAAGTGAGAAAACAGTAGCCTAAAAGCATGGAAACAGAAGGAAGGTGCTGCGCTGGAGTTTCCCTCCTTGGCTCCAGCCCACCCATTACCATGGGGTGCTCTGGAGTGACCTTGGTGCCGACCTGTATCACAGTGAAGTCCTGAGTCCTGGGCTGCTACTGATGCACCAAATACTTTCATCTTGTTAATTAAAGTCAAGGAGGAGCAAATTCTATATAAAAGAGGGTATGCCCGACTCTTCGTTTGACTAAGCAGCCTGAGAGGGCAGATGCAACTCAGTGCTTGCAAATCCTGCAGCCTAAAATCTGAATCCACTAACCCAACCCTTGAGCAGAAATTGTTTTTCTCCACAGGTGCTGCCATTTTGCAGCATCCTCAGTGCTGATACAACCCCTCCTCTCAAAGCCTTTCTCTCTCCGCTTTGGTCCCACATCTCCTTCAGACGCGGTGCGGGTTTCCTGGTGAAGCAGAAGACAAGTGATGGGCACCTGGCTGCAGGCAAGGCTGCCCAACACCGCCCTGCCATGCCAGGGGCAGTGCCACCCCTGTCATCAGACAGCCCAGTGACAGACAGGGTAAATAAGATATTTTATGGTTCACTTTCTTTATTGCCAGAGGATATGTCAAAACAGCTCAGTATTGAAGCCATTCAGATGGCTTTTCGTGCTTAAAGGTGCCTTCATTTTTCTGTTTCATTATCCCTTCTCATGGGGGGCACATAGTGTGATAAAAATTTAAAGAGAATGAAAAATACCTCACTAAATTATTGAACTAAGTGCAAAGCGTATTTTTCTCGCAGTCCAGCCTGATAGTAAATTTTAATCTGCTATGTAGGGATGAAAGATTTCTCTTGTACTTTGTTTTCGGGAATTTTTTTTTTGGGGAAAAGTGTCTAGTAAATAGTATCAGTCTATGCTCTTAAAACTCCAGACTTTTTCAGAGAACAAGCAGCTGAAGCCATGTCTGCAAGATCGGCGTGACATGAGGGCTGCCATTCAGTAAGCTCTTGCTATTCAACATCCAAAGAACTGGAGCTAGGTGGTAACAGTTCACAGTTGTGAATTTTATGGGACAGGACAAATGCTTTTTCCTGTCTCTGCACCTAGGGGATGTGGAAAGCACCAGGGGATGTCACTTAAATGGAAAAGCTGTTTTACTTCTGTTTTGCTTACCTCCCAGAAAATGTTATGATGTTTGCCCCCTTCCTTCTGCTCTTTCCCATTGACAGTTGTAGAGTTTCTCCCTTGAGCAGAGCTCTGGGGTCAGAAGACAGGCTGCTCTCAGACAGGGGTTAGAGGTTGACTTGGGAGGATAATATGGTTTTTCTGAGTAGGAGGAATTAGATATTGGATGAAATAGATGAGACGTGACCTTGTGAAGTCCAGCCAGAAACGCTACAATCTCAGGCAGAATACTCATTGGATCTCTCCGCTCCCTTTGAGATAACATTTCCCCATTCTTTGAAAAATGATCTTTCATAAATGCATTGCAGCAGAGATCAAGGGATGTTATGTTTGTTTTGCTGGAGAAAGATTTCTTGTAGAAATAATGAAATTCAGGACATAGATATGTGCACAGACACTCCCAAATCCTGAGT
This sequence comes from Limosa lapponica baueri, assembly GCA_002844005.1. Taxonomy (NCBI): domain Eukaryota; kingdom Metazoa; phylum Chordata; class Aves; order Charadriiformes; family Scolopacidae; genus Limosa; species Limosa lapponica. Next base: position 336,749 of record KZ506065.1, read on the forward strand.
GTCGTAAAATGGCATGTGTCTATACACTGATCTCTCTGGGTTGCTCCCAGTTTGATTCCAGTGGTAGTGCTTTGGCCTTTGGGGAGCACTGCACCAGAGCTTGAGACCAGACACCTGGTAAGGCACAGCATTGTATGGGTGTGAAAGCCTGCAGGACTGCAGTCCAGAGGAAGAGCATCTTTTGGTGCTGATGCTCTTCCAATGTGAAAATCAGTTATAGAAGACACCCTTGTTCACACAAGCCATCACTTGCCATGTTGCT
>KZ506065.1:347503-379151 GCA_002844005.1 Limosa lapponica baueri
TTCTATGATTCACCTTTGAGGGTGCATCTGTAGATTTTAACATTTAGAGCAGCCTTTGGTATAGAAAGGTCACTGGAACAGGCTTTCTTCTTGCAACTCCAGTGTGTTTTCATGCAAAAGCATATGACTTCTTGAAGAATGGAAATGGATTGGACTACCTCACCTCCCAAGGTCCCTAGCAGCGCTATTAATTAAACCAGTCTAGAAGAGAGGAAAAATGAGTCTTTCAAACACCCAAAGAGATTTTCCTGAGTTTTGGGAAATTAGTAATTTCTGAACTGATGCTGAAGTTGTCTTGGTGCTTTGCACAACAGCACTGAGATTTACCAACTTGATCAGGCAGGTTTGCTTCTGCTTCCTCTCCACCTACCCATCATGCAGTATGGGTGCTAAAACTGCAATATACTCTACAACTCTCCTCTGGAAACCTATTCATTTCTCTATCTGGGAATTAAGAAGAAAGAGCAGAAAACATCAGTCTCTTTGCCTCGTACAATATAGCAGCCACGGGACTGGGACTTAGTCATAGTGTGGACATAGCATGGAAGTCTGACAGTCTTTGAAAAAATGTGTTGAAACACTTACTGAAAATTACTGCTAAGATTTGGGGAATGAGGGTGTGGAATTTTAGAAGAAAGTGTTACATGCTTCCCTGCCCCAGCCCTCCCCCTCCCTCACCCTTGGCCTTCTTTAAATGCCTATTAGTAAGTCTACTTCTTATCTTGTATACATCTCACATATTAACCTTTCTCAGCCTCATCTTCTGTGTTAAGAACAGGTTTTTAGCTTACTGCCACGTCTCAAATAATCAGGCATGTTTCTTCCATAAAAAAAAAAAAAAAGCCAAACAAGAATTCATTGCTTAATAGGTTTCTATTTCAGATTATTATCTGGGCAAATGCATTTTGCTTTACTGAATCTCCAGGTAACAGATGAAGAGGATGATGTAACGTCAGACTTTTACAACGATTTAACTCCCTTAAGTGATAGTGCTCATAGGAGTAGTTCATTCGCTCATAGTGGTCGAAGTTCTTCTGGTATCCCATTTTTTTTCTCGAGAAAGCAAAGGGTTCAAGTCACATCATCTTCTTCCTTCAAGAAAGCCATTGAAGCCTCATATGAAAAGGTAATTGAATGTTACCTCCAATTTCTTCCTTTCATTTGATTTCTATCTGCTCATTTATGAACTGAGCTACCAAAGACTACTTTCCTTATTAAAGCATTGGCATTACTTAGGAAAAAAAAGAGTCTCCAGAATTATGCATTAAAAATTTCCTCTTCTGATACTACAAGATGTTCCTGATTTTTACATACTTTCTGTAATGTAACATGCTTTTCTGTTTTAAGTACAGAAATCATAGGCTTATTCCACTTAAAAAAGCATAGATTTGACATAGATTTGAGATTATCAGATTGGGTAAACCACTCCTTTCCCTGTCCTAGTCATAAATTAAGAAGCCAGAATGCCATGTAGTAACAGTAGCAGACAACTCTAAAAAGTAAAATTAAGTGCACTCAGTAATGTTACACATATGCATGTACTGAGACTCAATCTACATTAGTTTTTGATTTGGTAACTAACTTGCATATTGGAATCTCATGGCTGTCAAGATGCACTTGGTCATAAAGATAGTCTCAGAAATAACACATCCACAGAAAATTTTCTGAGAATGGAAAACCTTTTTCCCATAAAATTCTGCATGGGGGTCTGCAGAGATCTGCATCTCAGCTACTCACCCTCCTTTTGTATTGACGAAGAGAAATCGGGTAGGTTTCTACATAAAAATCTGTTAACTGAATATTGCCCTAGTAGGGTGCAGAATGAGCCCAGGTGACCTCCTCTCACTCTTCTGCGTACTAAAATATAAGGAAAGTTTCTTAAAGTGACACTGGAATGTTAGGTAACACATTTCATTATAAACTACTTTACTAATCTTGCCCATCCTGCTCCATGTTGTTATTTTTATATACTGTTTTCTTCACTTTTTTGTCACTGAATTCCCACGTTGTGATGTCAAAGGACTTCTGAAGGCTTTGTATCAGAATTTGTGCCCACTCCCTTAGCCCATGTTCCTACTATTTCTGGCAACAGTTAATTGAGTTGGACTACCTGCACTACAATTCAAAAACTGAGACCTCAAAGGAAGGAAACCATCTCCATCCCTGGGGATGTCAGGCAAGGACAGACATGACTCTTTGGCCACTCTCGTTGTGATATTTGGGATGAAAGATTACTTGATCAGCATGTTCTGATGAAACACTGGTTTATTAGAAAATTTCCAATTAAAAATACTGTTTTCAACACCAGTCCAGCTCAGCTCCTGTTTGGCTGCTTTTTGTCGAAGCTGTATAACAAAACTAAATTGGAGTACTCACACTTGCTTCAGACCAGGCTGTCTTTGGGAATAATCATCCCTGGCCTACTAATATTTTGTGTTAATACCTGGTACTTACGGGTCAAGTTTGCTACAAGCACAAGGGTTTCCCACTATGGTTAAACACGTGCTCAGAAATGACTGGAGACTTTGGAATGCAATTTCCTGGGATTGTTCTACAAGTGAGAGTTTTCAACATTGTGCGTGCCTTATGGATTTAACATAGAAATCACTGGGTTTGACAACTGTAAGGCAAATTGCTAGTAATAAAGGCACTTAAGATACTTTTACTAGCAGAAAATGCAAATGCAAGATGCATTTCAAACAGAAATTCGTATTTACTGTGCAAGTGCATACTAAAACCAACTAAGGTTTTAGAATCAATATTTGCCAAAATGGCCTGCAATTTTGTGTGCATAACTGAAATGTTAGCTGACACAGCTGAAAATGGAGGATCAGAACCTAAACCACCTGAAAATCCTAAAAATTATGTTACCACAGGTTATTTCAGGAGCTGAATATAAACTGGGAATTGTTACATACCCAATTTCTTCCATTTTATTCTCACTGCAGCAGAAAACTGAGTATCCTTAGCTTATTTTCCAATGTGCAAATGACAGCACTGAGATGAGCAGTGCTGTGCAGAACTGAGGTCCAACTCCTGTGTTATGCTGCTCAGCCCTGGCTGGGAGAACTATCTGTCTAGACACATCCTTGTGTCTTCTAAGCCAAGTGACCTTGGAGACAGAAGCAGAGTAGAGCCAACCTACCAGCAGGAAAATTCAGCAGAGGAACCCATGTATAAATCAGTAACAAATTGTTGTATAGTGAATCTTTCCTATCTGCTGGTTGGTCATTTGCTCCAGTTTCCTGCCCCTCCTGTTGCGCTTGAACTCTTTACCTCGGCCTTGTGCCATAAGTTCCCTTTTTTACTTTACAAATCCCTTCTTTCAGTATTTTCTATTCCTCTCGTTTCCCTGTTTCACTCACCAGATTAACTGTAAATGTCCCTGAAGTCTTTACTTTGAAACTTTTGGTTGCCTTATCAATTGCTGGTGTATTTTTTATGGCAGGAATCCTTTTGCTTTCTGTTCAGTAGGTGCTCAGGGAGTCCTAATTTTATTGGAACACACAATATGAAAAATGAGCTTTGTCCTCAAGATCATCACAGGGCTCTTGAAAACTCCAGGGCTAATTTATTCATGGTTAAAACAGAATGACACACAGGATTAATTAGTTTTTGCAATGTATGTCAGGACATAGTCTTGGTTCCTCTACTTTCTGCAGTAAATTATGTATGAATATGCTAAGACTCCCCTTTTCTTGTTTCTAGAATTCCAACTTTATTAGAGTTCATAAAGTCATTTCTGTTGCAAACTTCACAATGAAAGAGTCAGATCTGCAGCTCTCAGATGTCTTTCTAAAAGCACTTAACCACCTGCCACTGGAGTACAACTATGCTTCATACAGCAGAATATTTGATGACTTTGGTACTCATTATTACACCTCTGGGAAGATGGGTGGCTCCTATGACATTCTTTACCAGTACAGCTCTGAGGAATTGAAGAACTCGGGTATGTAATCTTTAATAAGAAAATATCATTATTTTATTACCAGCTTTTCTTATCACTGTTTTTAGGTCTTAGACCACCTCATAAACTGTCCAACAGCAAAAAGGCTTTTAAACTTGCATAGACCCAGGAATTACTCACACCGCCTAAATATAGAGCAATAATAATTTTTTTTTTCTCTACACTGTCTTAATTTGAAAAGTTCAAGAGGTTTCTTACTTGGTAAATGTCATTGTGTTTTGGGAAACCCTTAAGACCTTCAGTTCGACACCAGGTGCCACAAGGAAAAGGTGTCCCAGCATACTTCAATGTGGGACTGAGGTCTGAGAGGTCCAAGTGCTACTTTTTGGGATACAGTCATTAAAGTTGCTGGTATTGATTAGAAATTACTCTAAAAATATTCCCATGGCTGCCAGACTGTCAAAATGAAAAGACAATACCACAAAAGTGGAAATCTGAGGATAAAAGCTGTGATCCTTAATGCCACTGTTGTAACTTGCATGGGTATGAGAGGATACCTAAAGGGCATGGTAAGCATGACTCAGTCCCATGTTGCTTGTACCTGGGGAAGCAGGTGCCTGCAGTAGTGAAGTCTCCAGTGGTGGGTGAGGAGCGGGGAGACCTGTGTTGGCTCACCTCGATGTGGGAGCCTGGGGGCAATGGTGCCATCATGTAACAGGGTTATAGTGATGAAGCTGCTGCTCTGTGGTATTTCTAGGTCTGTCAGAGGATGAATCAACGATGTGTGTTCGAACAGAAACAACAAAGCGTGTGCTCTTCTGGAAGAAAAAGAAAGTCAGTAACAGATGCATCACAAACAGGATGACTGTGAAACATGAAGGTGATCATGATGAGAACAGGGTCCATGTCCTGCTACTTACCCTGGGAGACACCATTCCCCTTAGCTAGGTGTCCCCGGTGATCTCCCAGCTCTGTTGAACTACAGATACTCTTCCACTGCTGTCAGAGGAGTCAGTGTTTCACTGCTTGTCTCTGAAACAAGCACTGGAAACATCCTCTTATTTGCAAAAGAAATTATGATATAGGAGCACTCTTCCTGTGCTCTGGAGCACCACCATCGGTGTTCCAGTGGCAGTCAGTCATGGATCTGACAAACATTCCTGGATCCAGGACCAGGCATGCTGAACCAGGAAACGGGCACAACTACAAATGTATGATCATGACGGGGTCCTGATCTTCCTTAGGGGTTACTTAGGGCTCATTGAGAGAGTTGGGCAGCAATAACACATTCCCTGACCTTCACCTCCCATCTTCCTTATGCCAAGGAGCATAAGTGTGCAGGAGTTCATAGAATCATAGAATCATCTAGGTTGGAAAAGACCTTTAAGATCATCAATTCCAACCATCAATCTAACTCTGCCAAAAATCGCCACTAAACCCTGTCCCTAAGCACCACGTCTACTCATCTTTTAAATACCTTCAGGGATGGTGATTCTACCACTTCCCTGGGCAGCCTGTTCCAATGCTTGATAACCCTTACAGTGAAGAATTTTTTCCTAATATCCAATCTAAACCCCCCCTGGTGCAACTTGAGCCCATTTCCTGTTGTTCTATCACTTGTTACTTGGGAGAAGAGACCAACCCCTGGCAATGTTACCTAGCAATGACAGAAATATATCTCAGGGACTGCAAAAAGTTGGCACATTTTCTGCAAGAATAACAAGAGTCATGTGCTGCCTCACTAAAAACAAGGGTTTCATCACCCCCATCATGTTTTTGTCCTCATTTTGTGGTCAATTTCCATTACTCAGGCTTTTACAGGCGGGACTAAAGATCCTGCCTTGCAATGTGTTCTTCTAGAGGAGCCTGCTGTATCCCCTGCATTTTCCACTAGGGTCTTGTGTAGTTCTGAAAATCTTCGTGGCTGAGGAGACACGTTCAGACACTGCTGCCATAGCGGGGATTGTTTTTCTAACCTTAGACTTCATTCTCCTGTGGCTAGCTTCAAAAAAATCAATCTTAGTTTATTCTTTTATATCCTCTTCACTTTTTCTTAGAACCCAGTTGTTACATCCACCGTCTTTGGAGGCCTTTGTCTGACAACACTGTGATGAAATCCCATTTCAGGTTCCATTTTGGAGTCATCCGAACGGTCAGTCTCCCTGGTAAAAGGTGGCAGGTCAGAGTATGCGGCAGCTCTGGCCTGGGAGAAAAAGGGCGCTTTTCCAGGACACAAAGTTTTCACAGAGTGGTTGGACTCAACAAAGGACAATCCTGTGGTGATTGACTTTGAGGTAAGAGAAGAACAGGAAGGGCATTGAGATTATAAAGCACTCACCAGTTAGAGTTACTGAGATAATAAAGCATTCACCAGCTCTTCAGAGAGCTCTGCAGGTGTTTTGTCTTTTAAATCAGGATGGTGTTGTGTATGATATGAAAGCACGTACATATGGGCATAACATAAAGTTTTATTAGAAATACTTCTTTTGCATGTTGTTTATAAGCCACACCAGGTTTGTGTCATCCACAGACAGTGAGAGTGAGAGGGAGGAATAGAAGTGAATTACTCTGGCATCAGCAGGAGGTCAGACCTGGGCAGGGGTTAGTTACTGTGCAGGGAAACAATGAGTGGTGCTGGGAACGCTATTTTTCCCCGTGCTCTTTCCCTTGCCAGGCCTATGATGCAAGGCATGGCACACAGATGAACTGAAGCAAAGCAGCGGTCCCCTGGTATGTCTGTCCTGCCCATTTAATGCGGTGTGCCAGTGCTGCTGCGAGCCCACTGAGCTGCCTAGCTCCCCGGCTGGCACAGCAGCCGCCCGGAGGCAAACAGAAAACCTGCCTGGATGCAGTATGTAGCCATCCTCCTCCCACCACAACTGCTGAGCTCCTGAAGGCAGTGTAGGGACATCTCACGTGGCAGGGACTGGGTGTAAGCAAACCCCATGTCATCTGTGGTGTCCTGAATTTTCAGACATGGTATCCCACTTGGTTGGTTTTCCACTGGCTGAGAGAGCCCTAAATTGGGGAAATAAAAGAAATATAAACAGTATAATACAGATGTATGGCACTGTCATACTCCTTTAAAGCATCCATAACTTTCAACATGCCTGACTCCTGTGTGATATAGCTCCATATGTAGGCTTTAGTGCCTTTAAAATCCTCTAACTATCCCCCGCAGGACCCTGCTGGGTCTGGGTAACTGCTGACCGACTGGCTGTCTACCAGGTGTCGCCCATCATGGATTTGGTGAGGAACGTGCCATGTGCCGTGACCAAACGCCGCAACCTGAGGAGAGCCCTGAGAGAATATGTGGGCAAGTTTGACCCCTGCCAGTGTGCCCCCTGCCCCAACAACGGCAAGCCCGTGCTTTCAGGGACCGAGTGCCTCTGCCTGTGCCAGGCTGGCACCTACGGCAAAAACTGTGAGACACGAGCTCCGGGTTACAAATCAGGTATTTGGGGTGATACTGTCATAACCCTCCTTCCGGTGTTTATTTGTCAAAGACCAATCTGATATAACCTTCCCTTACTAAATCCATAGTGTTTCTTGCCACATGGTGATGGTCAGAAAATATAAGAATAAAGGTAGGAATAAAAATAAAAAACCAAACTGAATAGACACAGCTCAAAAGAAATTGTAAGACATGGTAAAAGACTATTGCTTAGCTACGTAATTAAGATACTAGGAAATGAACACTTCAGCAATAAAGATGAAGGTGAGATGAAAGATAATTGATGCAAAAATTTAGAAACCCATTCCTTAGTTTTCCTTATAGTTTATTATTCTTGACTAAATGGGTAATGGAGATAAAAATTATTGATTAAAGTATAGAAGGAAAACTCTTAAGGAGTTGTCTTAAAGAATTGTTTTAAGGAGACGGAACATAACCATAATTCTGAAGAATTTAAAGAACAATTTCATGCAAACAGGTTTTTGAGTGAAATTGGCACTAGTGTAATATCTATGGGAAACAGAAGAGACTTACAGTATTATATTTATTATTACATATATTTATATTCCAGGACCAAAAGGGAACAGAAGGAAAAGTCACTTAGGCAGCTCCAGGTCTCATTATCTGACCCTGATAAAGAAATATTTTGAAAGAAATAAACAATTGAAGATATACAAATAGAGATGAATGTAGAAAGTGTATTGCATGCAGAAAAGAAAATGTGTGTAAATAAAACTTTTTATATATGCCTCATGGTGGCACAGAAAAAATACCCCAGAGGTTAAGAAAAGTCAGTAGTGTTTGAATTTAGCTTGCATGGGATGTAGATTCGTGGTTTAGACATGGTGCTAGACCTCAGATTTATTTAATAACTCATTAAATAGTGAGCTATCTAAAAATGCATCATGAAAACTCAAACATCTGTGTGTGCAATAGAAGCAGAAAATAAGCTGCTTCTGTGTTTGAATGTTACTTGCAATCAAAACTACAAAGGAAGGTATATTTTAGGTTTTCATGAAGCAGCTGGAATTTGGCTGACCGTCTCTTTGGAAAACTTCACATTCCCCAGGAAGTCTACTCCCTTAACAGTAACAATTTTAAATCCTTTGAAAACAGCTATTTTAAATTTACCACCATCCCTTTTGTATGTGGCCTTAGGAGATATATTATGTACGGGACAGATTTACAGAAAGATGGGATTTCTTTTAATTCTTGCAGTTGCTGTAGATGGCCGCTGGAGTTGCTGGTCTGAATGGAGTTCATGTGATGCTTCCTTCAAAACAAGAAGGACCCGGGAGTGTAATAACCCCTCCCCAATGAATGGTGGGAAGCCCTGCGAAGGTGAACGAGAAGAAGAGGAGAGCTGTTATGTCTCTGTGTTCACAGACAGGTAAGAAGACGGTAAATCAAAAGACCTTCATAGTCATGGGGCAAGTTAAGGAGCCCTCCAGAATGGCTGTGGGACTACCAAGGAAAAATAGCAGACAACTGTCGGGTCTGAACTTCCATGGTGGGGCTGAGAGAAGGAAATGTCTGAAAATCTTCACAACTGTCTTCAAATTTGGATTTACTCATTGTTTACTCCTAGAAAATCCCTGATGAATTACATACCAAAGTATACTGGTAGATCTCTTCCGCTGCTTTTCATGGCTTCTTGTCCACAACCATGGAGAACTCATCTGCCTCCATTCATGAGAATTAGCAATTTCCATTTTTTGAATAACACATCCTCTTCTCTTAGAGGCTTAGGTCTGAACTCAGTCTCAGAGAGAATTCCGCTGGAACTACCAAGCTTTTCATATTCCCACTTTGAGTATGTCTGATGTACCAGTTTTGCATGGTTTCAGCTTAAAATCATCCCCAGCCCAAAACTGGCTCAGTTTCTTGGATCTTCAAGAGCAAGGCTTCGTACAGATTCAGTTTTTCTACTGGAATCAAGAGCTGAAGCAGGATTTTTATCATTGCTCCTGTAATGACTACAGAGGAGATTCTGGAGTGGATAGGAGAGGATTAAAAGCAATGGGATCCACAGTTCTTTGTTACTCATCTCACATACACACCACAGGCTGCACAGCTCCATGCTCAGAGAGACCCACCTCCTTTAACCATTGCCTGGTGGCAACAGGCAGGTTTTGACTACACTGTCTTAAATCCAAAAACATGGACTCCTTAGAGCCTTTCTCCATATGCTGTTCTTTGCCTCTTTTTCTTAGTCTACAGAAATATTTCATGAGTTATGTCAATAGAAATTGTAGCCCTGTATCATGACTTTTTAAGTGCTCTCACAGTCTCTGTCCTATCAACACCTGCAACTTTTGATGTCCACCATATTTTATTTAACAGAATTATTTTTTTTTCACTGTGGGGACTTGGGGTGGGGTGGGGAGGGGGGATAGGACAGGGGACACTCACAGCATTCCTTCCCAAAGCTCCTGACATTATGCCATTGTTATTTGGTGACACAACGCTTGAGATACATGCTTACCAGCAAATATTTACTTTTCAGAGGTGCTCCTTGTATAAATGATGATGAAGCCAGGAGAGAAGAGGATGTCTTGATTGGTGAACCTGAGTCTGGATGCTCCAGACCAGACCCACCAGAAAATGGCTTTATCAGGGTGAGCATGGAAAATGGGTGATACAGAGGGAAGCATAGTAGTCGCAGAGCTGGGAAATTTTAGAGCTTCTTTGCTACGTGTGCCTGATACCCAAGCTAGCTACTGTGCTAGTGAGTGTGTTGCTCTGTGTGTGGCATGCTGTGGGACTCTAGTCCACCAAAGTCCACCAGAAACTGAAGCAAAGACAAGGTAAAATCCATTTCAAACAGTGGTCCTAGAATCCTTCTTTTGTAACCATGACGTAAGTTAGTGCAGCTGGACAAACAGGTGAGTGGATGACTCATATTTCAGATTAGGAAAAGAACCCATTCATTACATCATATCATCAGGTTTTTATCAGTGTTCCTTTTAACAATGTCCAGTCTCATTACAGTAGATTTTTGAGGGGCTTTTTGGTTCCTTTTTTCTAGAATGAAAAGAGCCAGTACGCTGTAGGGGAAGAAGCTGAAATTGCCTGTGTGAGTAGTCATGTCCTCAGTGGCTACCAGTTCCTTCGGTGTCTGCCAGATCAAACCTGGACGCAGCAACCTGTTGAATGTCAACGTAAGAAAGAGAAAACTAATTTAGCCCAGAAAAAAAACAGAAATGGAAGAAAAAGACATAAAATAGATTTTAATACAGGTTTTAAAAAAAGAATCTGTAATGATACCTGAGAAGATAGCATTTTAGGAAGGTATCTCATGTAGAAATGGCAAAAACCTACTGAGTCAGTACAACATTCCTCTTCCAATTCAGAAGTGTTACTACTGTGTGCTTTGTAAGGATACCATAATATTCAATGCTTTAGAAAAACACTCAGGTGGATGCTGTGAGGTCCTTCTCTTGTCAGGTTTTAAATATCTTTATCAGAAGGACTCATCTTTTGTTTCCAGACTTACATAGATATCTTTAAGTTGGTGACAGTTATGCTCAAGAAAGTGTTCTTAGAGGACTTTGTCTACCTTTTTTTATATTAAATGGATGATGTGTCTCCAATGACCACCACCACCCCACGCTGCTTTGAAAATGGCTGCAACAAATCAATGCCTTGAAGTATTTATAGTCCAATTAAGGATCAGAACTGACCTGGGTTTGCTAACAGGAGAGATTCCAGTAGTTTTCTAGAACTCAGTGTGATTTCATTGACTTACTGTTTGTTTTATCAAAAAAAAATACCTGAATACACTTATGAGCTTTCTATTGCTATTCATTTTAATTGTTTTGTTAATAACTCCATTTACAAAAGAAAAATTAAAATATGCTGTTAATGCAATTCTTATTAAACTGTAAAATTCAATTACTCATACTAACATACATTAGAAAAACATTATAATTATTTAGTTATTGATTGAAAAATATTTTTAAATACTATGACAATGCACTGAAAATTTCTAGACTTAATCATGCTAAATATTTATTACTTTTGAATGTCTGTCAAATGTTCAGTGTTATTGAAGGTCTTTATGTCTCTTCAGATGAAGCATTATGACTTGCTGTAAATATCTGTGTACCATAAACCCAACAAGAATTATACCTTTTTCTTGTTTATTGCAGCCTCGGTATGCCTCAGGCCACCAACATCTGACAGTGTCACAATTTCCCCATTTAAGCAACAGTACAAGATTGGTGAAACCGTGAAGCTGAGCTGCCAAGCTGGGTTTATAGTCACGGGTCAAACACAGTATACCTGTGGGAAAGACCTGTCCTGGATACCTCCTGTTTTGAGATCTATTACATGTGAAAAAGGTTAGTATGCCTGCAGGTACTGTACTGTTTCTATACTGCTGCTATCAACAGCACAGTTTATCTTATCTAGGTAGAACTAGGAGGCAGATGACTGGTTTTAAGACATACGACAACTGTTCATTAATTTTGTTTTTACTTTGTCCTTACCACAGTGCGATATAACTTCAGCCCCAAACTTTTTGCATTAAATTCAGAATTTTTGGGTGCAATGTACTGTACACAATTATGAAACTGACATACTGAAACTGTTTTCTAAAAAACAAAACAAAACAAACCCCAGCTGTATTAATGAGGCTTTATGAAAGAAAGTAAAGTAGGATAATGCATTCTATTGAAACTTCAGCTTCTCTTCTTGTACAGGATTTTCCAGTTATTTTTGAAAAGACTGTTGTCTACTTGTGGAATCCCAAAAGCAGCAGCTTTTTAAGAGAGAAGTATGGGATAAATGGAAATAAATCCATTTTAGGTGTTACAGCATGAGTCTAAGGTATTTCTGTTCATTTGGTAACTAGTTAAACTAACTCTCACTCTTTTGCTTCAGATGTGCAAACTGAAATTAGAGGTATTTGCAATCCAGGACAAAAGCAGGTTGGATCTCAGTGTGTTTGTATGTCTCCAGAAGAAGATTGTGGGTAAGTTAAGTACTTCCATTAGAAAAAGAAAAATCAAAATTTCTTCACTGATAGACCAAGAGTCTATTGTGACACAAACCAGGAAGAGTAACAAAAGACAACAGCAATCCGGGGCTACTCCATTCAGATATTAGCCAGCTCTGCGTCCAAATTACAGTCCCATTGATATGTGAAATAAATGAACAATGACATTAACCAAATGGCACACCAGGGTGCATCCTTCTAACCTACATTACCATCTGTTACGAGAGATCCCAACTCTTCCTTTTCTTCTCTTCATTCTTCCAATTTCTATATTTTCACTGTCACCACCTTGTCGTAATAGGTCATGCTCCTTGTGTTTGAGATTCACTTTTTTCGATGAACATGCTGCAATATACATTGTTTGTCTCAGTCTCCAGAGCATATAAAAATATCTAAGATCAGGATTTACTGACTCTTTACACATGACCTACACAGACCATTGAGCCTTCAAGTGGATAGAGGATTATCCTCAAGGACTCAGTACATGACTGGCCAGGGTGGAGGTGTGGGGCTGGGGATAGGAAAGATAAGCACAGACTGAATATCAGCTGAGCTGTTGCAAGGCTGAGGTCAACACACATTCCACCTCAAGGCTCCTGTGTGACCACAGGCATGTTCCTTGGCATGGGATTCGTCTCATTCATGTCAGTGCCCAAATAACGAGGTATCTTCTCTCTCTTTACTTGGGTAAAAAGAGAGCATGTTCAGAGGGTGATAGATATTGTCAAAAGCTTATAGGCCAAATCCTCTGAGAACTAGAGAGGTTTTGTTGATTAAAGCCATAAGCTTAACACAGGAGGGTAAACAAGATGAACTGTATTGCTCCCTCTCTTTGGGCAATGGCTAAGCTCAACAAAACGGTGCTGCTTGGAAATGCCTGCACTTGCTGAGAATGAATCCACTCAGGAACCACGAGCTATACAGAAGGGAACTACCAGCAGCATGGCTGGGTTTGCCTGCCATTGGTCCCAAAATAACTGTGCCTTAGCCGCAGTCTTGCACACACAGCTTCAGGGCTGCATTAACTCAGACAAACCACCTCAGGGCCATGGAAATTTCCCATGCCTTGTGAAGGTAACAGCACCTCTTGTTTTCTTATGTCCTTTATCTCCCATCTGTCAGACAGGACCAAAGCTTCCTCATCTTGCAGCACTATGCTGTATCAGGTTCAGGCTCTGCAGTAGCTGGGACAGCCTTAGGTATTTAGATAGACGTCCAACATGGCCATGGCTTTGCTGTGTTTCATCTGATGCTGGTGGAGCGTTTAGAAGCACAGACTTGCTCCGCAACCTGCTAAAATAATTTTTCTTTTTTCCTTGGGGCAGCCACTACTCAGAAGACATCTGTGTGCTACATGCTGTTTCTGAACAGAACGTGACCAAGCCCAGCTGTCAGTATTCAGCTGAAATGTGCCTTGGAGAACAGTCATTTCATTTCATGCATGCTGGCCCTTGCCATGGTGATTCCAACCTAGACTGGGCTATTGAAAGGGCGAAGCTCTCCACAAATAGCTTGAAGAAAGTGCCCTGTGGCTATGACACCTGCTATGACTGGGAGGAGTGTCCAGGTATGACTTCTGAACAGTGGGATTTATCCAGCCCTTTGCACCTAAAAATAAAATGTGCTGACTCCTTCACTGCTCCAAGCATGGGATTTATAAGCACTGTTGTCCACCTGAGCACATTACCATGAGAGGAATGAGAAAGTGTGGTCAGTCTCGTGTCCCTGCTACCAAGTATTACACTTAGATATGTGCCTTTTTCCTTAGGCACAAGTGGTGTAGCATTGCCACTTCCCATTACTAAGGCACAAAAGGAACTTGGAGATTAAGGGAACTTTTTCAGGAGAATTAACATTTGAATATTTAATCATGTAGTCAATGTAGTCAGCAATGTTATCTCCCATTCCCTGTGAGGCTACTATAACCACTAGTTTGTACTTCATGAGTTAATTGGGCCACACCCTCGATAGCATATAATTAAATTATGAAATTAAATCATAATAGTACTTAAAAAGCAAGACTGGGGCCATCAGGCTTAATGGGATTTTAATGGTAAAATTTGCAAATATCCATATGTGAAAACTGTGTTTATCAAGAGTTTTAATGAAATAACTAAGCTGATGAAATCCCTAAGAGGATTATTTGATAAACGCTGTTGTGCAACTTGGCTATTTACTGTGTAACAGTGATAAGAGAGTGGGTTTTCCTGTAAATGCCTGAGATGCTGGCTTGCTCCATGCACATCAGCCTCTTGCCAGGAAAAGGCTGAGTGGCAGCCACACTCATTCCATCACTTGCTTCCAGAGACAAATATGATCCTTATCACACCTTGTCTACTTATGATAAATAGAGGAGCACCAGTATGCAGCAATCCTTAACCCCTGTTTTGAAGATGCAAGATTTCTGCAGCACAGGATTTGAAGTATGGGGCTGTAAAATTACCACGAGATGTTCTTTGTGGGGCTGAAGCAGAGAGCATGTCTAGGTGTGCCCCTCAAGGGACATACTGTGTTGGAGCCTCTAGGCACATTGGGCCCCTGGGAAGTGGTTATAATTTAAACAACTTTGGGCTCATTTATTCCTAAGAAGCCTAGATCTGATCCCACTGTGAAAGTGGCTTAAAGCTGGATCCTGTGCCAGCACCCAATGTTTCTCTCTCAAAATCTTAAAGGAGTCCTATTCAATGAGGAAAAATGAGAGAGAGAGGAAAAAAATACATTAAATAAAATAAGTTTTCATTGTGGTGCTCAAGAGGTTTGAATTGGACTTTCCTCCTCTGCACAAACATTTAGGGAATGAAAGTTCTGGTTTTCCTCAGAACAAGTAGTTGATACCAGCACAGAGGCAGAAGATACCACAATACCGTGTGAAAGCAGCTAAATGGAAAAAAACCACACATTTTTCATATGTTTTAAGAAAGGGAACACAGAAACTTAGTTTCCTGCCCAGGGAATTTCTGGGAAAGAATACAAGGAGTCACAATCTGATTAGATCAGAAATGGGTAATGAAATAACTGGCAGGACTGAGCTTTACCACAGGCCAGCAGCAGGTAGCTTAGCATTCATAAAGGGAGCTTTAATGAAATAGGAGCTGACACAATATGGACCTTAAGACTCCATTTCACAGCAACATTGTGTGCAAGGATAATTGGGAACAGAAAGTCAACTTAATATCTTTTTGTTTAGAAGAAAGGTCAGGGAAAGCCAGTGGATAAAAATAGTTAGATACTTCCTTTCTGCTTCTGTATGGGCCACTGCTGCAAAACCTGATATTTAAAGCTGCTTTTTTCTCTACTCCTAGTACCCTACTGTCAAGGGTATGCACTATAGGCTTTTCGTAACTAACGTATCATAATCCTCCTTCCTTGTTGGACTTTGAAATGTTGTCAAACTATGAAATATGTTTTCAGTCATGACATTGGCAGCTAAAACTCCAACACCTTCATTCCCAGACACACGGACCCAGTGCTCCTGCCTGATGCCTTACCAGTGCCCCAAAGAAGAGAAGCGCCTTCACTGCATCCGTTTGGAGTCAACAGGGAGGAAGAGGACAGTCAGCCATTGCATGCTGGCAGCCATGAAGTGTTCTGGCATCAGCCTGGAGGTGCTGGAGCAGGGGAGCTGCCTGGTGTAACCCATTAGTTCTCCCAGCAGCCACCACCATCATCCCAATGTGTGCAGCCAAGCCACCCTGAGGAAATCTTGGCTGGTTGTGAAAGGACAAGTAGATCAAAACCAAAGGATGACAAAAAAAATAGAGCTCACTTAACAGATTTTTGGGTTAAGAGTGGCAGTGGGTATTTTTTGGTCTGAAAATGATCTGGGGTGTGGGGTACGGGGGTTGCTCTCGCTGCTGGTAACTCCGTGGGTGTACACAGGGAGGGAGGTAAGCAGATGGGAAGGGAGAAAGGGGAGCATTGTGTCTGGTCTCCCCTGTCATTGGATGAGACTTTTCCTTTCCTCAGGCATTTGTTGCTCTGTTCCTGCACTTGTGTGTGCTGTGCACCACAGTCGTCTCGCCGGCTGAGTACTGGCTGTATCATCCAGGCAGGCAGACTTCAGCATCATTGCACATTCTCTCTGACACTTAATGGGGTCATGAAGGAGGCTACCTGTCTGACTACTCACGGTATAAATTCAGGGAGAAATAGAGAATACTGAAAACCTCAAATATGCAATGATTTGAGTGAAGCCCTCAAAATCATGAGATTTTAAATCAGAGTAACTGAAGGGAGAAAATGTCTGGGTTAGCTTGCTGGTTTTAAGCCTTAGACACTGTTGGGAAATTTTTATGGTAACCATGGAGGTGAATTAAACATGTTTGTGCTCAAATATTTTAAAAAAATACTTTAATGAACAATGCATTGGGCAGAGTCCTACTGCAATACTACACGGTTCTACATGGAGTCTGCAAAAATACATCACAAACAGATTCCTTAAATACACTTGCACCAGCACGAGTCCCGAGAGCAGTTGCATGGAGCACCTCAGCCTGGCCGTGGGTCCATCCCCCAGCCCAGCTCTGCTGCACAAAGATGGCCCCTGAGCGCTCCCATTCCAGGATGGCTACAAGATAAGGCTGAGGCTGTTTCTTATCTCATCACCAAGGGAAACTTCACTCCCTTGCAAAGATTTGCTCCTTCTCTGACATTTCTACTTCCAGCCAGTTTAACCCCTTCTTGTAGTTTGTCCTTCTTGCCCTCCATGCCAGATCATTCCTCAGTCACAAATTACCACTGCTGAGCAGTTACAATCAGAATTTCCCCTCCAACACTCAGAATTATGCAAAACTGAGGGTTAGAAACCTGCTTTCCTAGAAGAGAAAAGCTGAAAGTCACTTTCTTCCACCAGCAGTCAGCAGAACAACGAAAATCTGGAAATAAAACACAAGAAGTGTCCGTTGATGAATAACCTGCTCTGTGCATAAGCATCATACCTCGTCAGGGTCTGGGCAGAGTCATTTGGGAACTGGGAGTGGGCTGGATGTGAAATTGTTATTTTTCCTCTAAGGAGGTATTACACCCCTCTATTTGGGATGTTGCCAAGCTCCTAAAATCAGCAGCTAGTCTCAACTGGATGGAGCTCAAGGAAAAAAGGCAATTAATCCTGCTGCTAAATACAATAAAGCACTATGTTTTCTTGTTTTAAATATGTGGTAAAAATTATTATTAAAAAACTGAGATAGGTTTGCCTTTGTAGTTCTGTAGCTCTTTCCTCCAATTGAAGACAAGTGCTAATATGCTGGTGATGGTCTGGGGGAGGGTTGCAAATTTGATTGTCCCCAGCTTGTTTTTAGGGCCCTTATTTCATGTTGCTGGTTGCATTCTGTGGGGGAATAATCACTCAGAATGTCTACGTATGCCTTCTGCACCCTCAACATGCAATGAAGATTTCTTGCTCCTGACCCTCTAACCTTAATACTAGCTTTTCATTACAGGACTCTGATTCCAGTGTGACTGTCTAGTAATGTTTCTGATAGGAGGAATTTTTTTCCCTGACACTTCTCTCCATGATAAATTCCCAGATGAAGCTATTTCCTGGCAAACACAAGGCAGACAAGAACTCCCTGGCTGCCCCCATTTCTCCAGCACCGCCGGTCTCAGGGTGGCTGTGTGCTATGCAAGTGCTTGCATTAAGACGTATGTTGTTCTCTCTTCCTAATGTGGATAACTCCCGTAGTTTCTGTTTTAGTTGAGCATTATGGCACAGAGTGGAGACATCACCTGCCACTCACTAATAAGGCGATGATTCAGCCATAAACTGAATCCAGAGGAAATCTTCATCTTGGTGAAATTAGTGGGAGTTTTGCTGTTGATTTCAGTAGGCTTAAGACTGCACTCACAAGGACTTTGGGTTTGTTGCTATGCTCTGTCACAGGTGTCCCCAACCCTCACATCAAAGACTGCAGCTCTTCAAATGTTTCCTGCAACACCTATCTTTTTCTTGGATAAGCTCTCCTCTCCTACTGTGAGGACTTATATTAGGTAATGATAGAGTTTTCTTGTTCACTGGTGGCAGGAAATGCTATCTCTCCTTTGCCATTGTAAGCTCCAAGTAATGTTATCTGGCTTGATGGATCATTGCCTTGGGTCATAAATTATAATTGGGGAAGATGAAGCAAACCTGTACTGAATCTGTCAGGGTAACCAGGGTCATAGAGATCTTACTGATTCTCAAAGGACAGCTTTCTCGGTAATGCAGCTTCTCTACTGCACAGAAAAATCCCATCTATTTGTTCTTAACGTCAGAGAGGAGGCATTATCCAAAATGAATATAATGAGCCTTTCCACTGACGCAAAGTTCCATACAACATCCCAGCACATCTAATTTTTCTCTAGCACAAGAGTATGTGAAGTGTGTGTAGAATACACTTACCACAGTGAGGCAGCTGAGGCACAAATCAATGGTCGGACAATTAGCAGCTGCTTTTGTGGGCTTCTGTATAAATAGTTATTGCAATTGTAACATAGAATGCAAAATTTGACCAAATATAAAAGAGAACTGAATATATATATATAGTGTCTGTTATAAGTTTATCCTTATGCAACCTCAGAAAGGGGTAATCCAAAGTTTGCTTCAAGGGTTTAAAGATAAAACAGCTACGTAGGTTCAACTGGCAACCAACCAGCTTTTTCCAATGGGCCACTGCTTAGTTAAAGCAATTACTGTTTCGTCTTACAGCTATGAGAGAAAACATCTTGTATTAAATGTTTGAGTCCTGATGTCTTTATTTCAGCCGTTGTGTGAGAGGTAAACATCTCTTAAGAGTTTGGTGAAAAATATGACTATGGCTATTAAATGTAAAGTTGCTAGATGCAGTGAGCACAGTAGAAGATGGGAACCAGAGCTTTTGTAGTGCTACCTTCCCAGTGAGTGATAAACCAGAGGCGATCCCAAGCAGTTTTTCCCACTGGGTTCCTGCAGACCTCACTGCTGTCCAACATGCTCCGGGGTGTGCAGGGATGTACCTCCAGAAGCAGCATAATTTGCAGCACTGATGATAGCTCCAGCTAAACATATTCAGTGTATATATTTAGAGGAAGAGATCCATCATGTTTCTTCTCACCCAGAGATCCCTGAGCATTAGGTTTTGGCTAGTTGCTTCAGAAAACAGAGGCTTCAGCTTTATCTGTAGCAAAACTGATCCAGCTCTGCTGGTGGAATGTTATAGGTTAAAAATGGTAAAAATAATATTGTTTAAAAGTTAAAACTTAACTAGCTTTAATAAACCCTCTGACCAAATGTATCAATTTTACTATAAGGAGTCTTTCAACTGGCTCCCAAGGCTCAGTGTGTTTGTTCATGGATAAGTGTGAAGATTTCCGACACAGAGGGGTTTGGGGAAGCTGATCTTCCTTCCTTGGTTACTGGGAGTGAGATGCCCCTAAAGGTGTGTGTTCCCATCCAAGCTAATCATCTTTGGCTGTCCTTCTAGTCAGTGGAGGAGAGAAACTGTCCCTTAGAGGACAGGATTTCTGTCTTCTTAGGTCGACATCTGAAAACAGGCCAGATGAGTCATGCCCTAAAGGTGCCTGTCTTCCTCTGCTGACAGTGAAGGGAGCCGGGGGGTGACTAGGTCAGCCACAAATATTTATGCTATACGCGTCTAAAATTGGATGAAGCTAATCCTACCTTTTCTATTTTTAAAATTGTGTGTGTATATATTTATATATTTAAAAGATATGAATATGTATATACTCTTAAGATTTAATTTCCAGCTCTGGCTTGTTTGTCTTCTAGATCAGTGCCACTTATATTGCCGCTTTTCAGGAATAACTGGCTCCATCCACAAAGGACCAAAGCTGTTGTGTGGCTCAGCACTGTGATAGCCCAAGGTCAGAGACTGGCTCCCAAAACGGTGCTGAGCACCACGGCAGGTGCCTGTGCTTCCTTCCCATTGCACACTCGGTGAGCCAGAAAGCGTTATTCACGCCTGGGTGGAAGGGACCAGCGTGTCTGTGTGAGACACAGCCAGCCATCAGCACAAGAGGGATGGGATGGCTGCAGTGCGTTGTGTCCTCCTGGTTACACAATGGGGCCTGGGGCCCACTTCTTCTGGTACTTGCAATAACCAAGCCCAGAGCAGAAGGGACTTGATTCTAATGTGTTGCTTTTTAGATGAAGCCTGGTTGGTTTTCTTTTTCCCGCTCCCCCTGACTAGAGCCCTGTTATATCCTGAGAGTTGGGGGTCTTGACACAAACAAGCTTTCTGGAAGCTGTTGCTCCCATAACTTGCACAGCAGCAATCCTTCACCCACGATCATCCTTGGGTAGTTAGACCATTTACCTAGAGCACACAAGACATCTCAAGGGTTAGGGTCTGAAGGCACAAGGTGCAGACCATCTTCCCATGGGTCTCCATCATCCTGCCCGTGGCCCAGGACCCAATTCAGCCCCCCAATGCCATCAGACGCTTCCCTGCCTGGCCATGGACATCGTTGATTGAGATCCCTGCCCATGGGCCAATGTCTCAGCCTGGCCTTGGTTTGTCCCCATCCCCAGGGGGGTGACCAGAGCTGGGCATGGCCAGCTGCGGGGTGGGACAGACCTGGGCTGCCTGGTGCTGTGGGCTGCCTGGTTCTGCTGGCTGCCTGCAGGGCAATGGAGCCCCCAGCCCCTACAGCACCCTGTCAGGGCAGTAAAGGAGTGCACATTTAGCTGGAAGTCATAAAGGTATCAGCAAGTGAAAACTTTTAATGATATTTTCTTTATCGGGCATAAAACCCAGTTACTGGAGTCTTTCTCCCTCTACTGTGCTCTGCTGCTGAGATCCTGCTATAATAATAAAACTAGTCTTCCTCTTTTATTAGATCTTTCTGCGAGCATAGTGTAAATAGCACAGCTGATAGGAGAACCTTAGTTTTCCCATGGTGATATCTTGCTTTTCAGACAAATCAACTCCGAAAGCTATCACACACGAGTGATTGCGGGTAATGGGCCCCAACTGGGAATTTCAGGCCCCTGATGAAAAAACAGGTCCTGTCAAATGCTGTCTCAGAGGCTTCAGGCCCCGGTCAATGTCACCCGTGTGTTAAAAAGCACTCAGGGAGAAAATAAAGCTGATTATCTGCTGTTTCCTCAGCTCACTGGCTGTTTACTTGTACCTCAGGAAGGCTTTCTGACATGGCACTGCAAAGCAGCTGATCCGTAGCTTCAGATTAACAGTCCAGAGAGAGAGCTGCAATTAACAGCAGAGCAGAAATCAGATCTGTTCCTGGAAGTCGTCTCGACTTAGAGACAATTGAAACTTATAGCAGAATAAACCATAACTGGTTGAAAATACTTGATGACTTTTTTTTTTTCTAATTTCCACAATTAGTGGTTATGATGCACGTGTAATCAGGGTGATGCAGGTTATGATGAGCAGATGCGTAGGTGCCGTTGCCACAGTCTCTCTCCAGAAACAAGTCACTGAATATACTGCCAGCCACCCCAGGGGGTGCAAGTCTGAGGAAGGACCTGACTGCATTGAAGTCCATCGATGCTTCCCCAGGAGCTGCGGTGTTTGCTGCCAGCCACCTCCTGCTGCCCAAGGGATAATTGCAATGTTGGACAAGGCAGGTTGAATCCCAATGCATCAGCATGAGTACAGCTGAAGACTGTGGGTAAGAATATGTAGGGAAGTTTGGTGTTTCCACTCCCTGAGATTATTACCTCATGAACTAAAAACAACCAGAAGCCCTGAAACTCCTGTTCTAAAATAACCCATCAAAAGTGAACCATGCTTACAGCCAGGGTGCCATGATTTCAAACATGGTCGTGTTCAGGTAGTGCTAGATTGCATGACAGAAAAATGGTGGTCTTGGTTCACCAGGGCCATGCACCAGGGAAAATATTGATGCAAAATAAAAGTATTGAAGGACTGCAACAGAAGCAGGGACAAAAAAGCATGACACACACTGGTTAGCCTGCTGGATTCAACAAGCTTGCTTTAGATTTCAGGAGGCAGAATTGAATTGGCCTTTTTATCAACTTTGGGGACTAAGGACTTTTTCCAATTCATTTTAAGTTTTTCTCTTTTGATAGTGGCAGCTCTGGAGACATCTGTGTCCTTGTCAGTTAGAGAATGAAGCCACATTGCCAGCATTTAGTTAAAAATGTCTAGAAGACCAGTAAGCTTTCTTTCTGTGTCCTGGTCTTTGTAATTGTGACATTGACATCAATTGGGCTATTGAAAAGATAAAACCCTCAGTGAGGATTGGAATGAAACAGCCTTGAAGGTATGACACCTGCTACCACTGGGAAATGCATTAGGTATAGCTTTCAAATGCCGTGATTTAGGTCTCACATTTTCAAAGCTAAATTTGATGGTCAGTCCTTGGATTCACAAAAGTTCTGTGACTGCTGGTTACAAAGCTTTGTATTGCATGTAATGACTTGCTGATTTTATTTGCAGAGGTCTGAAAGGCAGAGATGAATCCGACAAGTAAGTACTTCTCTTATGAAACCATTTTGGGAACGACTGTTATTAACAGTGATCATCGAAGAAATAAAAACGATCTAGCAAATAAGTAGCACTTTAGAATTGGACCTTAACAATGGGGTAATTTTCTGGTAGCATTTCAGAACTGTTACTTTATAAACCAGTTGCACTTAAAATTTCACTGCTCATGTAAGTTCAGGGTATTTTGCGAGTGGAGCGTTTTCAGTCCTGTGTCCCCAGAAGCAGCAGAGCGGGGTATCCGTAACACTGCAGCCATTTCTGTCCTCTGCCCAGCAGCCTGGTTGTGTCTGACCTGCTTAAATGAAAGATGACCAGGCCATGTGCTTCAGGAAAGGGCACATGGTTATCCTTCCTGTTGAATTATTTAATGTTTTGGTCTATGCTAGCTAGTCCTCCCCCAATGAACATTTGGGCCCAATTCAAACACTCACATGGGTCAAGGACTGTTTCCAGGAGGACAACGGTTTCTGTGGCAAGGGGCTAGCTGTCTGGATGTGAACTGACCAATACTTTGCCTCTGGGACTTAAAATGAGGCCTGTCCAGTTTTATTTACTGTTGTAAGCACTGGTTATTTGCTCTTTCCCAGGAATTCCTATACTTGATTTACTTTATTCACATGCCCACATCTGTTTTGAAACTCTCTAGCATGCACTAGGGACAGACAACAGTCCAAAGGGTCAGTGTGCAGGGCCAGATAAATGTTCCAGTTTTTGAAGAATAAAGGAAACTTGACAGTAATGTTTCACATCTGGGATCTCTAAACTGGGCTGGGAATTTTAAGAAACTAAGGTCTTTTTTCAGTATTGGCCAAAACCTCGAGCAATACTCTATACATTCCTTCAAGATATCTTAAGTTAAAACAGCATAGTACAACAATACATGATGGTATCAGATGTTTTATGATAATCATCTCATATCCTTGGTTTAGTTTGCTAGGGAATAATTTCTGAATAAGTACATAAGTGGAATCCACAGTTAGCATCTGTGAGTACAGGGTTGTTCTGTCTGTGAAATTCCTCTGAGAGCACTATGTCAACATTGGTTGTGAAACACTTCTATTTGCTGTGTAACAGGGTGAGAACAGCAGTGGGTTTTCCTGTAAATGTGAAATTTTTCTTGGCTGACACATTGTGCAGAGCCCTGCCAAGAAAAAGCCAGGTAGTGGCTGCATTCCTTACTGGCTTGGTGGGTACGCTTGGGTGTGCGTAGGTATGTGTTTACACACATGTGCAAAAACACTCGTTTGCTGGAGGGTACTGAAAATGCTTTAGCACTGGCCAACACAATGACTTGCGCCCATCGCTGACAGAGCCATGGATATTGCCATCCCCGTTTGGGCTGTGGCTGGCTTCCACATGTGAGCCTGCACGACACAGAGACTTCAGTTAATCACTCTTGCCCCTGTAGGTACAAACCCAGTGTCAGGACTTTGGCTTACTTCTTAGCCTTATGATATATGTCCTCTCTTTCTAAAATCAACAAGACTTGTAAATACATATTGAATGCAGCAGCAAAACAGCCTGAGCAGTCAGCCCTTGCCGGGTGCAGTTGTGGCTGGCACTGCTGGCCTGTTTTTTGCATTTGGCCCCTCTTCTTAGCCTAAAAGCCGGCTGGCATCTCAAAGCACCGCCCGGTGCTCAAGTTAACCCATCCTGATCCCCCCCAGGGCTTATTAGCTCAGCCAGTGTATTACCCTAGCGCAGCTGCATGGTCCCCAGGTGACGCTGTCTTGTGTCTAGACAGCTTAAAGAGCAGGGAGAGTAGATACGCATAGCCTAAGGCCATCTTTGGGACCTATGGGGATTTGGCCTTCTTGGAAAGGCATTTTATTGATGAGCTTCCATAAAATCTGGTAGAGGAAACAATGTAGAGAGAAAAAAATAACAACTCCAAGTGTTCTGTAGATAATGGCCCCAAATTTTCCCACTGAGAGTCACAACACCTCTTCCTCTTGCTTCAGCCAGTGTTCCAAGGATTAGAAGCAGTCTGACTGCATCTTGGTGGGAGCCTCATGCAGAAAGACAATATCCAATATTTGTGTGCTGGGAGCAATAGTATGCACTGAAACAAAGATGGCAACCCTGCTTTCAGGGAGATACCAGCACGAATATATCCTGGGAGATGATCGAAATAAAGTCGTTCTCACTTGAAAAATGCCAGCTTGGCATATTTTTGTATTTTGAGTGTATTTCCAGCAGTCTTTGCTGCTACATGTGCACGGACTAATTGCAGAACTAGAATGCTACAACCCACTTTATGCATGTGACAGTAGTTGTATAGCTTTCCTCATCATAAGGTTTGATCACCTGAGAAACAGTTCTCAAAATACAAAAATATTGCTTGTCTTTGTTAGTTGCCTTTCGGTCAATAAGGCCTGTAGTATGAGCAAGTTCAGTTATCATCACACATTGTGTAATTATTCAGAAAGTGTGTACTACAATCATCGTAAAAATCTCAGTGTCATTGCTGTCAACAGTGAAATATAAAACCAAGACTTTGCTTTACCAGAAGCTAGTGATCTAGTCTGGTTAAATCACTACTCTGCTCAAAAGCACCATTTGCAGCTGTTTGTCACTGCTTCCCTTTTGCTAAGTTTTATTTTGTATGTTCACATTCAATATAGTTCTTAGAGGCCTGAATATAATAAAAATAAATTTACAGAACTGCTAAAGTGAGTTGTTACTTTTCTCTTGCCTGCTGTGGGGCAGGACTCTGCCCACTGGCCCCTGACCACAAGAAATGAAAACAGCTGCCTTGAGGAACACGCGCAGGAGAGCAGGACCTGGAGGCTGAGCCCTGGGCAATTAACATGTCTCTCGAGTTTGGCCGGAAGATCTGGGATGCCAGCACCACCCTTCCACTGGCCAGAGACGACTCTTCTGTGTTTTGCAGCAGAGAGGGAAAGAAATCAATTGCAGTTTATATTCCTGTGCCTCCTGTCATATGCAGTAATGGCTCTGCTGTTACTTACAGTGGCAGCTCATCACAGCGAGCAATGTGGCAGAGCCCCAGTGTGGTGGAAATGGAGCTGGTCTTTAATAATGGTACGAATATGGTGATCCCATTGCTTTTAGTGGTGACCAGATCAGGGCAGGAGGTTTTTGATTAAGCTTCTATTGGGGCTGGAGAGAGAACAAACAAAAAAGCGACACAACAGCTCCCAGGTTGGAAAGCAGTGGGAAAAATCATCAGGTATAAAGATCTGTCCCCAGAGAAATCACAAATGTGTTTCACCAAGTTATGAACTGGCAAGTGAGAGACAACAGCAAGCCCTGTGAGAAGAGGGGTGCAATAGTGGAATTGTGCTTGACCAAAGCTGTCTGAAGAAAAAATTAACAGAATAGGAGAGAAAAGGGACTTCTCGGTGGCAGGTAATAATATACCTGAATAACATAACTTGTAAATGTTACTTACGCCTGTTTTTTAGTGTTTTCAAGTTATGTTCTTCTTCAAAACATTTTCGGTTTAGTTAGTGAAGTTTTGCTTTAGGCAGGGCACTGAACTGCTGACCCACTGTCACCTGGGCGGTCCCTGGCCAGGGCTGCAGGTCGGGGAGTGCTTCAGGAACCACAGCCTGCTGCTCCCTGTGTCTCTCACCCTGGGAGGTGAGGATACCTATGGGTGCCAGGGGTGAGCTCAAGAAGCCCTGAGAAGCACACCAGGGATATACAGTCTCCAGTGAAAAAGAGATTTGCAAATGGTAGCTCACATGATTAGTGCTACGATTATTAGTTTAGCAACAGCAGGTTGGTGGACATTACCTGTTCTCCCTCAGTTAGTCTGTAGACGCACATCGGTCCCAAATCTTTTCCATGCAGGCAGGCTCCTATCTAGGAGGAAGTTGGACGCTTCTCCCATGTCACTGTATAGGAAGATGAAGTGTCTGTTACTCTTCATGTGCTAATTTGCTGCTCCCAGATTAGGAAAAGGTACATCAGAAGACCTTTACTCTTTCCTGAGTTTTTGCTAGCTACATGTCTCTTCTGCTTGGAAATATTCTATGTCTTATGCTTAACTTAGCACCACTACTGCTCTGTGCCAGTCCTGCAGCATCCTTCCCACCTTTGCTTCTGGGGCACCTCCTTCTTCCTTTTCCAGCTTGCCATTTTTCAGGGAGGGAGCCTGTCACAGGGCCATTTAAGCAGGAGTCTATCTACCTGTGTTGTCCCTTCAATTTCAACCTGTTGTCTACCTTTTAGCAACACCTAACTGAAGGTTAGATGTCCCAAAGGTATTGATGCTTTAGTAGCTTTCATGAAAATAGGCATCTGGGTAGAGGAGGATCTCTCCAGTGCTTTCCCAGGGGAAAGGACAGAGTGCAGACTTTTTCTTGCTAATCAGAGAATCTATAAAAAAAAAAAAATTTCCTAGAAAACCAGGCCTTGATAGTGCAGCTGCTCAGGGGACCACTTTTTTGCAAGGAAGCAATCAAGGCTGAATTTCACTCCACATGCTGGTACTGTTTACCGAATAGCGTTAATCAGGAGTAACATTTTCCGTGTTACTGTTCTATAAAGGTCCCACTGTCCTTATACCTCCTGCTCTGCATCAGGCGAGCATTTTTACTGAGCAGTTTGTGGTGATATCTTCCAAGTCACTGGCCTCAAATGATCCCATGAGTCTGGCTCATCAGTATGGATAACACGTTTACCTTACCTATATCTGGATCAAATTTAATCTGCCACGGCATCACTCAATTTCCCAGTTGGTTTCTGTCTCTCAACGTCTTCTTACAGCACAATATCTTTTTTTAGTTGAATGCCATTTGCAAAAATTTACCAGCTTTCTGTGAGTTTTCTCCTTCATTCTTTCTCCTCTCTTCACATAATATATGAAACTATTGGTCCCTCTACACATCCCTGGGAGAATCTAATCTCATTGATAATAGGGGCAGATATTTACCATACTGCATGAACATTAACATTAAGACGCTCCCTCTGGGGACATGTATGCATTGCAGGTCTCATTGGATCTGGCCTCATAGACCGGGAAATGCAAAAGCAAGACAGAGTGATGTTCTCAGTATCTTAAAAGAGCCCAGTTCCCATAAAAGCCAGTTGTCTGCCATGGAAGTGTTCTGCAGCTCTCTATTTCTGCTCTTCACAGATCAGCTGCCCAAGGCTCAGGTCAGGTCACCTAATATCAAATTTCTGACACATGGTGATGGGGCTCCCCCAAATGAAGCCTGTGGTCATTTAGGTTAGGTAAAACAAAGGGGTTTACTGCTCTGTGCCACATAATTTTGCTAAGCTTTTTGACACCATGATCCCCTCTTTGTTCTCATCTGATGCTAATTCCCCTGATTTTGCTTTCTCACCAAGGAAAAATGTTCTACACTTCCTTGTTAGTTTAACAACAATATGGTGAAGAGGTGCATCAGAGTGGCTGGGCATGCTTCTGTAATGAAAGGGCTAAAGTGTGAGCAGCAGATGTGCACACCATAAGGATGAATGAACAATTGGACCACCTGTTGTCCCAGCCACTGGTCCTACATGAACCTGGTTTTTGTCCATTAAATAGTCATATTGCTTTGAAGAAAACTTCTACCTGCTCACTTTACTTCTTCCTCCCCCCCAAGCAGCATTAGAAAGTCAGCTGACTGTTTAAAAAACGAACAAAGAAACAAAAAAAGCCCAGCAAAAAGCCCCAAACAAAGCAAAAGGCATCATGTCTGTCCTAAAATCCTGTAAGATGTCCTCAGATTTTCAGGAGGGATGATGGAACCGAACTGCTTTCTGACCTGGCCAAATACTAGACTGAAAACTGTACGTAGCAGAAGTCAGGCAAGGGAAGGACTGCAGTGTCACAGCACTTGCTGGGCACCTGCAGACAGGCAGCTAGGAGTGAAAAGGTCTACGAGGTGTCTACAGGGAAGGAGCTGGCTGGGCTGAGAAGTAGGAGAGGAAAAGATGGAGTGGGTAATTAGAAAGAGAAAGGAGAGAAAAAGGATCCCTGCAAAGATTTAGATGGGTCAGATAAACAGTGAGGTGTCAGGGACTGGATGGAACATTTGAAATGCAGGCTTCATTAATATTTTGTCTGTCTTATCTCAGACTAATTTATTTTATGGATGTGGAGATCTGTTCCTGCTGATGTATCGAGATGACTCTCAACATTTCTTGAGGCCCTGTGCTGGTTTTCTACATTTCCCTATATTTGAAGACATGAATCACCATGTCACTATTATTTCTATGCTATCTATCAGGAAGTTTTCAGGTGATTTTTTCTTGCCTCCAGCAGCTATCACAGAATCACAGAATCACAGAATGGTAGGTGGTGGAAGGGACCTTCAGAGATCCTCTAGTAAAAGCCCCCTGCCAAAGCAGGTTCACCTACAGCAGGCTGCACGGGATCAAGTCCAAGGGCTGGACTTTGAACATATCCAGAGAAGGAGACTCCACAACCTCTCTATTCCAGTGCTCTGTCATCTTATATTCAAATGGAATTTCCTGTGTTTTGGCTTGTGTCCATTGCCCCTGGTGTTGTCATTGGGCACCACTTAGAAGAGACTGACCCCATCCTTTTGACATCTTTTACATATTTATAAGCATTGATGAGATTCCTTCTCAGTCTTCTCTTCTTCAAGCTAAACAGACACAGGTCTCTCACCCTTTCCTCATAAGAGGGGCGCTCCTGTCCCCTGGTCATCTTTGTAGCCCTCCGCTGGACCCTCTCCAGTAGTTACTTGTCTCTCTTGAACTGGGGACTTCAGAACTGGACACAGTACTCCAGATGTGGCCTCACCAGGGCAGAGTAGAGGGGGAGGATGACCTCCCTTGACCTGCTGACCACACTCTTCTTAATGCACACACAGGAGACCATTGGCCTTCTTGGCCACAAGGGCACATTGCTGCCTCATGGCCAACTTGGTGTCCAGCAGGAGTCCCAGGTTCTTCTCTGCAAAGCTGCTCTCCAGCAGGCCAGCCCCTAACCTGTGCTGGTGCATGGGGTTATTCCTCCCCAGGTGCAGGACCCTACACTTGCCCTTTTGAACTTCATTAGGTTTCTTTCTGCCCAACTCTCCAGCCTGTCCAGGTCTCACTGTATCACGGCACAGCCTTCTGGTGTGTCAGCCACCCCTCCCAGTTTTTTGTTACCAACAAACTTGCTGTTGTGCCAGTTGCCCCTAGAAAAAGGCTAGAAGTTGTGGACAAGAGACTTGGGAGTAACCAAGGAGCAAACATCCATCTGCTCTCCAAACATGCTGCTCCTGAGCAAATAATACAGAGCAAATAACTGATTAAATTAATTTGGCTTTTATTCTTCTTGCTTTCACCTACAAGCTATTCACAAAAATTTACGGTTTTCTCAACAAACAAAAAAGTGCCATTAAGTTCCAGAGAGCATAAAGGTCAGGAGGTTAGTGCTGTAACTGCAGTGGCAACCTTTCCCTCCAACACAGCTGCCCCCAGAAGAGGGAGTCTCCAAGGGGAAATCATTCTGCTCCTGCTCTGGCTTAATCCTCACTGCCAACACCACAGAAAGCAAAGCTTTTCCAGCCAAGGGTAGGGTTTATGTGAGGAAGGTGCAGGTACACATGACAACCAAGAGAGATGTTTTATGTGATAGGTATTTATTGGTAGTAAGAAATAAAATCTGTCGCTTAGAAAGCATACAGGCTTGTGGCTGATAGCGCTGCACTTGCCTGATCACCCACTTGCTACCCAGCCCTTTGTCCTTGTTTGCATCTGAGAACAGTCAAAAGGGATCGGACTGCCAGGACCACTTGCAAGGTACACCACATGTGAGCAAAGATGTTGCTGTCTGACTACACCAGGCAGCGTGCTTGGCTGTGTAAGGAAAGAGTGTAAGAGACCTCTTTTATTCAGGAGCAGTCTTGGGGGATTGTCCAAATGTACCTCCAGGGGGACCGCATGTGCAGTGTCTCCATTCCTGTGAGGATGCACTTTCCCTGTAGCTGCCTTTGCTCTGTGTGCAACGGTCTGTCAGCAAACTGGTCTTGGCACAAACATAAATGCATGTGACATATGCAGCAGAGTCACCTGCACTTACAAATCTAGCTCATGACAACACAAAATGGCGTTTTTTCATGAAGTGGTTCTGTGTAAGAGAAGCTAGAAGCATAGAAGTGTCCTCATTACTTTAAGCTGGCTTTACTATTAATGCACACTGTTTTGACCTTTAAGAGCTTCAGACTCAAGGACAGGTTCAATGCCATGCATACTGTTTGCTCAACTGAATAAGGCACGGTAGGAAGAAGTTACTTTATTAAAAGAGAAGAATCATACCTCTTACTCAGTAAAGCCTAATCTATTTCTTTTTTTAATCTAAATCTACTCTGTGCATACGCTTGTATATGCATATGCTGTGTATATGCTTGTGTGGCTTTAAGAAGGATGGATTAGCAATGGCAGACACTGTGATCCATCACTAACTATAAATGCTACTTTGGCAATAGCACTTCAGCGATATTTTTTAAGTCTGATGAAAATGTGAAGTAAACTTGCCAGTGCTAAGCCCAGGGCCGAAGCAAGAGCCCTGTCGTGGGTGGCAGCAGTGAGTGCCGCTCTGCCCAACGCAGAGCCCTGGGCTCTGGTTTGGATCCCATGCAGACAGCCCCACCAGCTGCGGTGGACTTCACGGCAGAGCGTTCTTTTTGGTAGAGCGAGGTTTGAAGTACGTCCGTGCCCAAGAGTTGACGCATTTTGACGTACCCCACGGCAACAAGCAAAATGAACCGTAACGTATCTTATTTGCTTTGTGTGTCGCAGGGCCTTATGCTGACAAGGGTGACGGTCTCCCCCCGGCATTTCAGCCGCCCGGCCTCGCACTCGGTCATGGTCCGGCGGGCAGCAGAGCCGCTCACTTCAGCACAGATCTG
>KZ506065.1:379971-392248 GCA_002844005.1 Limosa lapponica baueri
GCTGCTGGGGCTCCCTCTGCTTGGAGAGGCTGGTTGTGTTTATAGGAAAAGCTTGATCAAGGTGCCTGAGATATTGTTCTCAAAGACTTCTCTGATGTTACTGCTTGAACTGGTTCAGGTATCTACTGCTCCACAGTCCAGAAAACAGATGAGGGATCTGTCCTTGGATAGTAAGAAACTGATCATGGGAACTTACAGCTGGTATCTTTATTTACATACAGGCAGTTTCACTAAGACTACTGCTCCTATAAAGTAAATGTACATAGTTGTATCAGTGACAACAGCTAAATAACCAGATAAGAAGGAGGTCACATCTGAGATGTATTTTTCATAACTGTCTTTGTTTTGGTGCCGTGTGTTTATTTTGTTTTGCCTGTATTTGTCTCTGCTGAAGCTTCAGCCAGTTTTGATTATCTTTTTTTTGTTATTATTTTTGTCTGTTCAGCCCTGTTAGACAAAACAGATTAACTCCTATCAAGTAATCTTTTTTATTTTCAAAATATGACAATAACTGTGCCTCTATCTGTGGCACTTCTAAAAACCTAATTTAGTCCTTTATCTTCCCATTTCTGGCAACCCTCCATTAAGTGCAATGTAGTGTAGGACACTGAGGGAAATTAAATCAGGGAATTTGAAAACTTCCACTGCAGACAGATTGCAAACGACTGGGACTATTTCCTCTGAGGTAAAAGACATTCACCTTTGATCATAATATGAGAAACTGGGGATAGGCAGTGAAGTACAAACAAAAGTAAGTGGCTTTCCTAGATAGTACAGGATAAGACATACAATTCCTTGCCACAAGATACTGCTGGGAAGACTGCTCAGCAAATTTCAGGAAAGGATTAGCTATTCCTGTGGGTGGTAAGGACTACCACAGTTACCATGTTAAGGAATTTAAAACAAACAGATATAGTGAAAAAAGAGTAGGACAAGGGGGTTGCCCAAAAAATTTCAGAGGACTAACAGACTAACCTTCTTAACAAGGACTAGGAATAAGCTTTTCCTGTGGATAGTGCATTTTGTAACGATATCCTGGGGGTTCTTTTCCATGATTTTTTCCTGCCATGTTTGGACACCAAACACTGGGCTGATGGTTTTAACCAGCTTAGCAGCGCCTGGTGCTTCTGGGAGGGATTGGAGATACCATCCCAGGACAGACCTACCACTAATGTGTGACTGGGGATAAAGACTTAATTTCAGTCATATAAACAATTTTGCTTAAATTACGAAAAATCTCTTACCATCACATTTTTCCCATGAACGACAAGATCCACATGACATTTCAACTGCCTGAGCTATTTTGCAGTTTTCTGCATTAGTAAGAGAATATTTTCTGCCCATGCACTCCAAGGCGTGCATCTTGCAAACAGTTAAAGCTGTGTTTCTCTTGGTTCTTTCATCTGTAGCACAGGTGTCCAGGGAAGGACTGAAAAACAAGAGCAGGGATCTTGGTATTTAAATGTGCTTTATCTTGGTACCTCTTAAAAAGAGCTGAGGGAATAGAAAACATTCAGGGTCTTGTTCCATTTTCTCCATTCATTGAGGTACACCCTAGGAGTGTAGCAAGGGAGCTCAAGACATAGACGTGAATAATTCAGACTCCTTCCTTTTCCAAAGGATGCTGCACCTCAGCAGAGCCAGAGTCTGTTCCCTCTGAAGGACAGTGATGTTACTGGGTATTTGCCATTGACCCCAGTAGCAGTGAGTGTGAGATTTTAGTTAAAAAGGGTTCAGACCTCAATTATTCTGTAATATATAACACATGCATGCACCTAAGTACATACACGGAAAACACTTCATATACACATACATTAAAATATTTTACAAGTATTCCTTAATTATAAGAGATGAGAAAAGACTAAAGACCTTTTCTCTGCTGTCCTTAAAAGCCTCAGCTTTAACCAAATAACATGTCCAGCATCAGAGACCAAAGATATTTCTGGAAATAGGCATACATCTCCACTGAAATTTTATTAAAAACCCGCTCTATTTGTCCAGGGATATTACTTGTTTATTTCTTGAAATAAGGATATTGTTCTAACATCCACAAAAGATAGCTCATAAAAGTGGTAATAACAACTCTTGGACAACCTTAAACAGTGTTTGGTCTGAGGACAATTCCAGGAATTTGTTACCATTTGTTTTTCTTGCTCTAAGTGTAGGAGGGGAGGAAAAAAACCTTCCCTTTATTTCTGGATTTTAATCTCATCCCCCAAACTTCTCCACTTTTTCTCAATGCAATCAGAGATATCTGTGTGGAGCGAACAAAAAAAATGCCTCTCTGGAGCGGGCCATGCTTGTGCTCTCCTGGCTGTGTTTTACAGCCACAGGTAAGGTGCTGCGCAGGGTATGGGAGAGCAGAGATGCGCTCCCAGGGGATGGACAGCTTTGAAACACAGCTCTAAAGGTTTATTTTCAGCACAGCTCCTCCTTTTGAGCTCGCAAACACTCCCACAGAAACTTTTAGTGTCTAATGGGTCAGTTCTGAGGGTCAACCAGATAAACAGGTGTTTGGTGGGAAGGAGAGGCTGATGAGGTACTGTCAAATCACCCTAATGAGCTTTCATGGGCCCCAACTGGCCCTGTGAAAGTGGCTTGTCAGAGTAGGGAAGAGGAATCTGGAAGAGGGAAGGTGTGGTAGCAAAGTCCTGACTCAGATCTTGCTCACTTGCTGGCCAAGTATTAAGGTAATCTTCCTTTTTTTCCCCTGGGAATTAGGAATTATTTTTTGGTAGATCTATAAAAAAGACACGGAGGGAAAGTGCCCGCTCCAAGCTTTGGGAATGGTTCTTTGAGAGATGGTTTTGAAGCCTCTTAAAAGAGCTGGCTTTAAACTACCTGCACCTTTGAGATATTTAAAATTTGGCACAGAGTTCATCAGGAGAGCCTAAAAACTTTGCTGCATCTACCTGCAACCAAATGTGTCTTCAAAGATTGCTGACTGCATTACTTTTCCTACTTACGTTAGCATCCTCAGCTGCAGTGGGTTCTTTAACCGATTTAAAATGTGAAAGTTAGCTTTACAGATAGAGGTATAAGAAGAACTTCATCTTTAAATATCATCTTAAATTTGGAAGAACAAATTGTGATCCAGGGAAAGCATCTAACCTATAATTAAGTTATTTATTATGTTTAAAATTGTTCAGAGGCCTTCTTTATTTGCCTGAGTGAAAAATCTCAATATCTGAGTCTGAAGGTCAAAAACTTGTATGCAAGGCAGCTTAATTTAGCTGAAAAGATTAAGGCCAGACACAAGCACACTAATCTGTCTGCTTTGCACCACTTCAGTTACACCCAAAAGAGGGGAAGGAGCCTGATTTAACCAGCTGCTGAAGGTTGAACCCGGGGAGTTCATGGTCCATGTTGATAATCTCTCAGTACAGTATAATCCCTCAAACTGTCTTGAGAGTGCTTCACATATTTGCTATGGCTGGGTCAGCTGGGAGAAAGCCAGTGGAAATCAACATGTTCAGATGCATAAGAAAAAGGACGGAGAACTTGTACTTGTAAGAGAAATTAATGATTTGCACTCATTGCTGAGAAAGGATATTACAGGGCTGGGAGCATCACAGCAGTGCAACAGAAGTTATTAGAGGCAAGGAAGAATCCTCCTGTAAAGTGAATGTGAAAAATTAAATACCTTTTACCTGAAAAAGAAGGCTTGGGTAAGAACAAGCTTTTACTAAAGCACATATTATGAGAAATGAAATAGCAGATATGTCAGCAAATACCTCTCTCCCTTTCACCTACAATGAGAGGCAATAACTTTCAGTGAAACTAAAAAGTGAAAAATTCAGCTTGCTGGAAATCATTAAAACTTCCTAAAATTATATTCAAGACCATAAGTTTTAATATAACACAGGCCAAGAACTCTTAGGAGAGACATAGATGCTACACAAATAAATGTTGGGGGAAAAAAGAGGAGACAGTACTTAAAAATTATCAGATCTCATGTTTCACTGTGGAAATAGTCTTTACCTACTGGAGGCTGAGATTTCATCTGTATATAAACCACTAACTGTGCTCTGACCCATTCCTTGCACTGGGCCAATTCACATAGAATAGCTGGTGTCCAAACTGTTAAACTTTCTTTGACTCCAAAAGATGGGGACGGCATCAGACTGCCTGTTAGGAATGGTCCCTGACCCTAGTAACTCCTGCACTGTGCCTGGGAATTATCTGGGAGTTGGCCCTTGCCAAAGTTCTACCAGGAGCTGCTTTCGCAGTTTCACAGCTCTGATGCCCAGAATCATTCCCTGGCTCTAGCTGATGACGATAAGCCACCACATCATGCAGGACAAATTACCCCTCAGCAGCCTGTTGTGGGGCTCTCTGTCCCTGGAAGTCTCTGTTGCTAGTTTCTTGGAAACCAAAAGGATGTAGGATGGCTATGAAACCATGGTGTTCCTGATTTCCCATGTGAACGCTTATTCCCAGCTGTCTTCTGACTAGAGGCTGCTGCTGAAAGTCACTGCCACTGCAAAGCAAGTTCTGATCTCTGAGGAAGGACCAGGATCTTCTTACATGCCTTAGTCCTACAGCCTTAACAGACTGGCAGATTAGTCTGCTTTGACAACTGATGATTTATCCTTCTATTATTAGATGTGTTATTTCAAGACAGAGTGAAAAGATGGCATCAGGTAACAGAAATGACTGTTATCTATCTTCCTGGCATTTTGAACATAATTATAAAAAATAGAAACAGGCAAGTAGTACATTAATTATAACCGAAGCCTGAATGCATAACTGAATGTAATTAATTTAACTTCCAAGGTTATTTTGAGTCTGCCCAAGGCCTTCCCTAGGTTTGTGGACTCTTCTCATCTGCTATGTAACTAACCTCAACACAACTATGAACCAGAAGAGGAGTTGTTGCCTCACTTTAAGGAGTGTTGAGGCAAAAAGAGTACGACCAGATTATTTACAATATTTAGGTGATTTACAATAGGAATAGAGTCTTAGCAGAGTTGTTACAAACCTGACACTTATCTCCAAATGCAAAACAATGGCCCCAGATCCTAGAGAAGTGGCCAGTGGATCTAGAAAACCTGAACTAAGCTCACCAATTTTAATTTTGAAGTGTTCAAAATGTGCTAGTTTTGGCTTAGATCCAGAGTCACTGCGCAGGGCACTCTTGAACTATGCGGCTGATGGAAAGTATGTGTCCTCCACTGAGAAGTTCTGCTGCCTTGAAATCAATTGGGACAGCTTCAAAATTCCTTCCTCCTACTACACAAGGATAAGACAAATTTGGTCTGTTATCCCAGAGCTTCCAAAGTGCTCAGCTCCTGCTGTGACATAAACCGGGCAAGATTTCATATCCAGAGCTCACACGCACTCTGATGACTTTATAGGTGACTTCAGTCTATGAAAAGCAGCCAGGTGTTGGAGTGCTGAGCTCTTTGGCACATCTGGCCATCAGCATCAGGTGGTCTTAAGGTATCTTCTTGTTACTCCTCTGTTTTGGTTCTGTTACCTCCATGTTTAGCAAAGAACTGAGAGATACTCATCTCCCTATGTTTCTCCTGCATTGCTTATTGCAGAATATAGGCTTAGATCAAACAGGATACAATAAAGTCTGGTCTGCAAGTTATCAGGTCAGTAAAGGTGATGTAACTGATCTGTGCAAACTACTGTGTAAATGGGAGATTAGATTATTGTGCCTTTCATAACTCTCCAGTCTCTCAGCAGGGAAAAGAAATCTGCTTTATTTCACTAGCTTTCTGCTTTGATGGTTTATGTCCCAAGGGCCTCTGTTCTAACTTTTTCTCAATCTTCTAAATCTTCAAAATATCATTTTATCTTTTCCCATCTATTTCACAGATCAAGTGGAGCTGAAATTATCCCTTCACCTTCTGTCATCCAACCAAATTCCATCACTGCTAAAACCCACTGACAGCTCTGACAAGGCAGGTAAGTAATGAACAGGACATTGATTGAGCTGTAAAGCAAACAAAGTACAATGCCTCCTTCTCATATGAGTAAAGCTTTCTCATCTGTCATGGAATGAAGACTTAAGAAATTTAATTGGTCTTGAATAAAGTGAGAAAGTCATCGCCAAATTCAGCCTGAACTTACCCACACTCATAGGGCATTTTGCAGACACATTGTGACTGGTGCACTTTCTCCCATGGCTGACATTTAGGCTCTGTCACTTCTGGTTTCACACTGGGCACTGAAGTAGAAGAACACAGACAGTGCTATTAAGGGTCAGAAAAACAAGGGCTGTTAAAGGTCTACTCAGAAATTATCCAATCTGTTGAGCTTAAAAGGCTTTGCATTATACAACTGTGACAAAGTCCCATCCTGCGTGTTCATTAAAAGTATCTACTGCATGGAAGGAATCAACACTATTAAAAAGATATGATACACTTTGCAAAGTTACTGTTCAGTAATTTATCCACAGGTCATGACTCAGACTGAAGGAGACAAGTACTATGTTCAAGCTTAAACATTCATCTAATTTCTGCAGCAGCTGTTTGTCTCTGCTACACTTAGCAGTGCTGAATCATAGCTGGCAACAGCTTTATCATTAGGTTTCAGAGTTACTGGCTTTGCTATTGTCAGTAGAAAAGCTAAGGCTCTGAAATCCTATGTAGAAATGTGAACCTGAGTACCTTTATGCACTGATGGTAATGAAAACTACAAGTTCCATCCTCAGTCCTCAATCTGCACTAACTCTAACCACAAAAGCAACAGTGATTCTTGGGGAATTTTCATGATTACACAAGTGCTGGTCTTTGAGTGCCGAGTTGTATTCCAAGCTTGAAAATGAAATAGGCCTTTGCTAAACTTTCCTCAGGAGATTTTGGTAGCAAGTAATGGCAAAACTTTGCTAAGTCCAAATGGACACACTTTCTGAGAAAGCTTTATCCTGATTTGTGTTTTAGATTATGTGTCTGTAGTCTTCTACTTTAACATAAAAATTTAATACTGTTGAACATTGTGGCCTTTAAAAAAACAATCTTCCTTGTGGATTAAGACTTACCAAGCAA
This sequence comes from Limosa lapponica baueri, assembly GCA_002844005.1. Taxonomy (NCBI): domain Eukaryota; kingdom Metazoa; phylum Chordata; class Aves; order Charadriiformes; family Scolopacidae; genus Limosa; species Limosa lapponica. Next base: position 386,970 of record KZ506065.1, read on the forward strand.
AATAGACAGGCAGAAATTGCCAGAGAAGAAAAAAAAAAAAAGAGTTGCAGTGCCTTGCAATACAGACAGTAGGCATAACCCTCTCTTCTTGCAGAGAGGAAATTTCCACCAAAAATCATTTCATTGTCTCCATCCTTGGGGCTGTTGGTTATATAGTTGGCTGTTACTGACACTACTGGTGACTAAATACTCTCATCCAAATGTATGTGTCCCACCGTGTGTGTGTATACATATCATCAGAGGAGCAAAAGGAGTCATCTAGTTGTGCCCTTCTCTGCCATCAGAGACTGTGGTGCATCGAACAGCTTCCAGATAGAAATGACGTATCTTGAAAGTGCAATTCATATCGTGGTGGTTTTGCACAACATTAGTGGAAAGCAAAGTATACTTGGGTAGCAGAATATGCAGCATACATCCCAGGAAGTACCTTAAAATATTGTAAGCGACAATACTTGTTAGTTATAGGGGAGTGAGAAGCAAAAGGAAACCTCACAAGAAGTGAGGCATCTTGTTTGAACAGCCCACAGAAAACACACGCTTATATTTTCTGTGCTTTCTGCTGGTGATATGAGTATGGCTTCTCTTACTATATCAGTCACAGCTCTGTCTATATCTTATCTACATCAGCCAGAGTCTGTCCAGGAAAAAAACTACTGCGCTGTACTCAGAGAACTGCAATGGCTTACCTGGTCTCTTGCACTGGATAGTCTTCATGTCAGGAGACCACTTGAGACTGGGCTCGCATAAAATGGAGCGTGCCCCTTCTAACTGCATGCCGTGAGAGCAAGACAGAGTTATTCTCTCACCGATCTCATACACAGCTTTCCATGGCTCTCCTTGCAAACCTCCTTCCAGGACGGGCAAGAGACAGGCCGTTTCTAAGGATTGAAGCATTTGAGATAGTCACAGTGAATCAGTGGATTGCAGAAAGCAGTCACACATTTCATCATCTCTCAAATTGAATGGTATGATAGTTGATTTTCCTGTAGAAACACATCAATCGTGTTAGCACAGGGTTATGTGACTCATCACACCAGCCAAACATGTGCGATGCCAGGGACAGAGTGGTACTATCTTCTCCTACTGCCTGCAGGCCCAGCCCTAGCTTGAAGTGGGCTTCTCTGTTGTTAGGACCCACGCTTCTGTTGAAGGCTCGTACTAAAGCGTAACATCCTAGTAGAGAGAGGTCACACATACAGGACCCTGGGAGACCAGGCAGTGATACAGAAAGAGATGGCATTTAAAGAGTGTGGACTAACAGTTGTGAGCAGTCAGTCCTGGCTGGAAGGAGGAAAGGATGCTTTTAAGCCACAGGTCTGAAAATTCTCAAGTCTACTTAATCACACTCAAAGTTGACTGACAGATAAAATGTGCAGGGGAAAAAAAGAAACACTAATGGTTACTAACCGGGTTAGAGGAAAATAGTGAAGTGGGGAGATATCCAAGATGTAAAACAATCCTTGGAGTTGTGTTCTTATGACAAGGCGGTTATTTGCGAACTTTGTGGTTGCCCAGTGCTGCCCATTGGACCTTTTCCTCAGTTTGCTTTAGACATAGACTTATCCCCTTGGTTCTTGGATATAGCCACAGGACTGAATTAATCAACAAAATTTGCTTCCACAGGAAGCAATTCCTGAAATGGAATTTAGTCTCCACCACTTTCAGCCTTACATAAACCCAAACTTTATGGACATGTTTCTATTTCAGTATTACAATATCTGGATTCAAAGTAAAAGTCAGTTTAGACCTGACTACGTCTAGGGAAATGGGAAATACAGGTGTTTATTTTTCTGCTGTTGATGTTGGAAAACAGACATTCACAGGTGTTTCACTGGAATTCAGGAATAGAGTTTTATTTCAAAACAAGAATCAATTAGACATACCCTGGCAATACTTGTCTCCAACTTGCCACTGTAAATTACTGCCACACTTAGCAATGGGATCGCCAACAAGAGAATATCCATGTCTGCAAGCATAAACAATGCTTTTCCCAACAGGGTAAGAGTTTTCAGCATTCTGAAAGAAAAAGAACAGGTGAAATTTTGGATATACCATCTAAGAATTGCCAGCAGGGTTGAACTCCCTTTAATTTTGGGATGCAGTAGCCGAGGACAGTGAGAAGTATTAATGTCACTCTACAATGCACTAATGAGAGTACCTGGAATATTGGGGGCAATTCTGGTTATCAAGAGTCAGTAAATGTGATCAAAATGGAGAAGATGCTGCAAATTAGCTGGTAGAATACAGGATATTCAGGCTATCTTAACTTAGCAAAGGGAGGGTTAAAGTTGAAGGTACCCTGTGACAGGGCTCTGGCAGCGGTATGTCCGTGAAGGACCAGCTCTCTCCTGCCAGTGTATTAACTGATTGCAAATATGGCATTAGAAGGGGAACATAAGCTCTTCAACAGCCTTCTGGGGGGATCAGTGCAGGGTATATGGCTTTGCTAATTCTTAGGATGGCACGTTATCAGCTTGCTAAAGGTTAATATGATATGGTCACTCAGAAGAGCTGGACGTGAAGACACAGGTCTTTTCTCATTTTCTATCCCACTCTGCTCTAAGGAAGGATTTTTTGAAAAATTGGGACTACTCCACAAATTGCAGGGTTTTACCTTTACTTTGTGAACGAAAAAATCAATATGGGAGACAACTATTGATTACCAAGAAAAAATCACTGGCAAAAGAAGGAGCACAAAATTTTGGATCTCGCCTCAGGTTGCAGTTGTACGGAGACAACTAATGGATTTTGAACTAATCCTTCTATCTATTTATTGAGCAAAAAGACTCTAGACAGCCTCTTAACATGGAGAAGACACAATCCATTCTTCCAAGAGAGGAATTTAGTCTCCCTTGTTAAATGGGTCCAAGTTACAGTCAAGCCACATACCTTGCCAGATCATTGTCTCACCAGGGAACAAAATGTTGAAGTGTAATGGTGAGTTACAGGGTATAGAGTGAAGATTCCTAAAAGCTGTTTATAATTTTGCTATGGACTTGCTGGATGACCTTGGACAGTTTACTTTCTGTGCTGTTTTTTCTCTAGTTTCTTATGCTTTAATATGTAACTCATATGGCACAGAAATTTTTAAATATGTTTATAGGGTAAAGGACAAGTAGATTACTTTTCTCTGTAGGTACCATGGTCCAAAAAAATAAAGATTTTGTTCTGGTTTTGTGGGGGGGGGCTTTTTTTTTATTATTTCATTTATTTATAATAAAAATTCTTGTCTAATGTCACGTAAACTTCAGCCAGGAAGAAATGCTGAGAGAGCTGCTATACAGTATCTCTGATGCTAATCTTACCAAGATAAATACAAATTTGCAAGTGAATATTTGTATTAACTGTAATAGAGACACTGCAGGTAGGGATAGGACAGATAATAGAGTACTAGAAATAACTTACTTGAACAAATCCATTTTCCAAGAGAGGAGGAGGTGAACAGAATTCTGTAGGAGTTATGGATAAATCAAAACAGTGTGGTTCAATCAAGCTATGAAGCAAATCAAAGTATGATTTAGTTTGAATTTAGTCTCCCTTTCTTTCAAAACTCTACACTTCTCAGTGAAACGCATTTTCAAGACTATTATGCGTCCCATTTACATCACAATTATACTTAAGTCAGGCACTGCCAGGCTATCTGAAAGAGTGCTAAGTAGAACGGTGTCAAGTTTACTGGCTTTTACCCAATTTTCTAGTCTTACCTTGTAGCAGATTCACAGCTTCTGAGTTTCATTTTCTTTCAACTTGAATATGAAAGCTCACTAAGTGATCTGCTCCCTGAATTCAATAGCTTATGCACCCTTCTGAAATAAATTTTTAAATCTTCCTGCAATCATGCTCCAAATGTTTTTGGGTTTTTTTCAGCTTACTGAAAATGTTGCAGCTCTTCATCTTCACATGGTCTGCTTTCACGCTGCTCTCCTACGCAGGCCTTCCCACCACCACGTGGGGAGGGGTTGTTGCAGGCCCTGCTCCGTGATTTCCTTCCCCCTGAACAAGCACTCCAGGAAGACCAGCAGCTCCAGTGTCCATCAACAACACCTATGCAACGTTTGGGAATATTTCACATTAAAACACTTTGCAGGTTTGTGTAAAAAAAAACCCAAAACATGTGCTGTTCAGATCTAGTGATGATCCAAACTATGACCTTATAAAGAATTTCAGATTGCAATGATCTAATCTTACCCAAACTCATCTTTTACATGAGTGTAAATCCATGGAGTCTGTCAAATGGCTATTTTTATATTCTCTTAGACTCTGATATCTGATATAAATAATTAAAAAAATAAAGTGCAAAAGTTTTTTTAAGTTATTGATATTCGTTCATTTAGTATATAAACTTATTTACAGAAGGTTACATTTTGAGTGGCTAGTATTGTCCGCTGCATTTAACAGTAATACACAAAAAAAACCAGCGTTCTTTATTAAGTATTGTTTGGACATGTTAAGCAAAGGCTCAGGCTCAGCATGACTCTGTGTCTGCAGCAACATCTGACCCAAGCAGCCACTGCACATCAGCCCCTCACGGAGGTTGTGCAGTGGGACAGACTCTGGAAGGAGGAGAGCACGCTTCGACATTTCTAAACTCTCACAAGTTTAAAGAGCGCTGACCTGGCTGATCTTGTATAAGAGTTCCCAGCTCACAGGCTGCTCCAAACGTGTAAGGCTTGCAGTAACACACACACCGAGTTCCTTCCACGGCTGCCTCACCACCGTTCTGGCAAGGCTGACATTTGCAGGGATCATTTTCAGCCATATATTCTTCAATGGCTTGTTTTAGGTAGTGCTTTTTGACTGAGGAGCAGGGCACTTCCTTTACCAGCTCATATAATGGTGTTAGCTACGCACAGTAGAGAAACATTTATATTAAATAGTTATAGTTGGGATATAAGAGTTTATGAGCACATTTTTTTCATGTAAAATAATTTTTCAAGTATGTTCCTGCGATGCTCCAGCACATGAGAGTTGACAGGTGCTCTAATTTGTGAGCTAGCTAGCTAAAATCTTATGTTAGTATTTAAAGTTAGCCTTTTTCTGAAAAGTCAGCTCTGCTTAACAACATCCCTTAAAGCTAGTGGTAGATTAGTCATGTTTAAAAATATTTGAGCTTTGAGATTACGGTTGAGATAAAAGTGTAACACAGACCACCAATGTACAGTAATCTAAATCCTCACCAAGCTATTTCCAGCCAGAAAAGCTGGACATTTAAACAACACATTATGGTATTTCATTGAGCAGTGACTGAAGGTAACAATAAGCAAAAACTTTTTAAATTC
>KZ506065.1:393203-407938 GCA_002844005.1 Limosa lapponica baueri
GGACCTCCAACTAGATTCTGTGCCCCTAATCATGACCCTCTGAGCTCTGTCTTTCAGCCAGTTTTCAATCCACTTCACTGTCCATTCATCTAACCCATACTTCCTGAGCTTACCTATGAGGATGTTATGGAAGACAGTGTCAATGATGATATTCTGTGCTTTTACATTTAATTGAAAACTGTCTGACAGAAATCTTTTGGGTTTATACCATTCTTCAGTGTGTGGGCAGTTCCCAAAAGGGACTTAGGCAAGGTAGCAGGGAATATGGTCATGCCCAACTTAGAAGCATTTGGCTTCTGGAACCTCCAGTTATGCCAAACTTACTGATGCAGAGAGAAGGAGAAGGGATAAAAGGGATACGCAGAAGTTAGCAAACTGAGTGGAAGCCAAACAGACCTGCCAATACGCATTTTGGGAAAGGGGTTATCTGGAATCCAGGCTTTCTCCAATGCTAGGGTGACCCTCTCTTCTTAAGAAGAACCTCAGCAAAGTCACTGAAGGTTTGTAAGATTGTAGGTATTGATCTGCCAAAGGACCTAGACCCATGATGCAGCTGATCACATTAACTTAACAGAATTTTCTTCCTGTGAATTTTTCTTTTCTCTTTTAAAAGGTGATCTGAAAGCAAAATGATTGCAGACTACAGCTTGATTAACCACCAGCTATAGCTTAATCATTTCTCCCCTTGGGGTGATCCCATCTGCTCACGTCTGCTTCAGGAAAATAGGCTTACCTTTTGTTTAATTACTCTGGGATAGTCTGTCACTGATCCGGCCCAAGAAGAGTATCTCTGACTGTTCCCAGCAGGATTATTGAGCTCTAGATAACTAAGGCCAGCAACAGTACGTGGGCTTCCTCCTTCTACGTAGGGGTCTCCTTTAATCTTATTACCACTGTTTCCTGTAGATTCAGGATGGGAAACACAGAAAATAGCAGCATTGCTATATTTACAAATGGAAATGGAAACAATACATGCAAAAACTATACTGGCAAGCAGTGAAAGGACTCATCAGTGCAGATCAACCACTTGTGCCTGGATCAAGAGCTTGTTACTACATGGATAATATATAAGAAGTAGCTGGATTTGCAGGTGTCTTGGCAGCCTTGACTTAGACTGTCCAGAAAAGTACTAGTTGCTGGGAAAGCATTAGCAATGATTGATGGGTGTTGGAGATCCTTTTAAACTAGGCACTTGGCGTCTGGGTTCAGTGTGTTAAGAGTTCAACAAAGCTATCAACACCAGCTCCTCATTGTGACAGCTATGTAGGAGGAGGTGAAAGCCAGAGACATGTCAACTGTACGAGTCACTGTGGAACACTTACCTGAAGAACTCCGTAGCAGTTCATCCAGTTTGGAGCACTTTACTTTCTTCTTTTTTATAAAGAATAAGTCCCAGCCTGATTCGGTGCACTCGTACATGTCTTTTATGCTCATACCTGCAGATAATTGATCCATTAGCAACACTGTACACAGAAAGTGTATTGGATTAATTTCCAAGTTTCCCATTGGCTTGAGATGTGTTTTGGAAAGAAAAGAAGCATGAAGTATTATGACTAAATTAGAGGGCAACTAACTAGCATGTCCTGCGGGAAGGTCCACACATTGCTAAAACCTATGGATGGAGGCTGAGAGATGGGAGGTGTATATGGAAAAAGTTTATTGTTTCTTTCACATCTTTTCTGAGCAATCCCTAATCATATGACACTGCTCCCCACTGAGTACCATCATACATGTCACTCTAGTGTTTGCTGTTTTTGTAACTTATTCTGCTTTACACAATTTTACCCAACCCTCATCTCCAAGTAACTTTTAAGCTTTAACGTTATTCAAGAATTAGACTGGCAGCAGAATTCAAGCTTAGCCTGATGATGTCCTGAACCAACTATCAAAACTGTGCTACCCTGAGCACTGCAGATCACAGAGGTGGACCTAGAACTAAATGTTGTGGTTTGAGCACTTTTCTAATTGTCTTTATTTTCCCTGTGAAGAGAATGTGGTGACTAGTAGAAGTCTTTTACTTGATCTGAGGTAATAGCTGGGAGAACATGCAAAGAAATTTTAATTCTTGTTTACTCACTTTGTTTCTTGTAACAAATAATCTAGTACTCTACCTTCTTCCTTCATTTTGTCAGTATCCATATAAAAAATAACTTTGTAATGTCCTCCTAGAGATCCAGAGTGTATGAAATGAGTCCCAAAATGTTCAATAAATCTTCGATAGACATTGTACTCATAGATGACTGGAAGGTTGGCCAGTTCCTTCCAGAAGGGCTCCGCAAGAGTGAGAAAGTCTGGGCGGTTGTTAATAAACTGAGCAACTTCCACACTGTTCTCAATAACCATCAGCTGCTTACTCTGGGGGAAAGAAAAGATGTCAGTCGTGCTCCATGTCACTATCAGGGTGGTTCCTACTAGCCAGATGACATGCACACTATATTGACTACTAACCAACAGGTTTACAGAGCTGTCAGATATGTCTAAGCAACTCAGTGAATGCAAAAAGAATATCATGAAGTTTGGAAATATCTTTTGGACTGTCATTTACAAATGCTGTATCATCTTTCTTTTCCTCATGTGTACCTAAAAGCCAGCATAAGGAAAAATAAGAAGGAAAACGTCACTCTTCAAAGCTAATGGTGGTTTCCAACGCCAGCAGCCTGGGGGTAGCAGGTTAACAATCCTTGTCTGAAAGCAAATCAGAGGCACTAGAGAAGTCGTCTTTGCACCCTGTTTTGTCCAAAGGAACCTTTCTTTGTAAGAGGATCTAGCCATTTTGAGGATGCTGCTGAATTAAAAAATACTGTATGTGTATAAAATAATAATGACCTCAGCTTCTCAAAGTTGCTTTTGAACTTTGTTATGCTAAGTCTCAAAATACATTATTGTTAGTGTGGTAAAATGAGCTTGTTCTCTGTCAGCTTGGGGGGCATAAAATGTATAAATTTGTTACTTGATTTTATTTCCTATAAGAGAGATGTTATACAGCATAATTGGAGTTGTTCTCAAATTATTTTTCTAATGCTATTTTTTAAAAAAGTCAAAGGGATACGCACTGTGGCCTCCTGGCTGTTTAAGACACCAGATCTCTCTCTTAAAGGAGTTCTACTATTGAAAAGTGTATTATAAAATAAACTAGCTTTAAGCACAGAATTATTTCAATATTTTTGTTCCAAGCTACTGACAGAGGTAATAGGAAAAAAAAAAGGTGCAGTAAATCATTAGAAGAAAATGGAAAAAGATTAATCAATTATGAGAAAAAGATTATGCTTTTCTTCCTCAAACAGGGAGGAAAACAACTAGTAAATAAATAAATTACTAATAAAGAGGTAAAATGGAGAAAATAAAAATAGCAGCCAACCCTTCATTATTTATAGCCAAACCAGTGGTCTCTTTGTATAGGTTTTATGTGGGGTTTTTTTCCTATCATGCACTTTTTGCCAAAAATATATGGATAAAATGAATGTTTGCATCTCACTATAAAAGTATATGAAAAAAATGGTGAAAATGTTTATGCAAAATACTAAGCCACAGTGACTACTTATACATACCTTTTGACTCTGTTGTAGAAAATTATTATGTGAATGACTGTATCCACTGTTTGATTTTTCACTGCGCTCTGTGCGTTTCATATAAGACCAGCTGCTGTTGAAAAACTCATAACTGAAATCATTCTGAATTTTAACCTAGAAGATGAAAGATAGAATTCTGTATAAAGGGCTTCATGAAGGATATTAAAAATGATAACTTAGAGAGTAGAGCAAGTCTTTCCTGATGCAAAAAAAAATTCCAATGTGTTTTTCAGGCTGACTCCATTTCATAAAAAGTACTGAACACTATTGGAAAAGCATTACATATATATACTTTTAATATATTTGTATATTAAGTATTTACACTATAAAGTAAAGTACAATAAGGATTGGTTGGCATGCTTTTGATAAACATGAGACAAACCAAATATCTGAGACAGTGACTTCAAACAGGGCATGGCTCTGGAAGATCTCCACAAAGCACCCCGAAGCCCTCTGCACCTAAGATTTCTTGGGGTGATTCAGGCCACTACTTATGCTAAGGAGATGGCTTTACACCCAGACTGCGTAGAATTAGAAATCTGTGAAATTAGAAAACTGTGAAAGAATTAGAAATTATATCCGAAGAATCATATTTTTTTTTCCTTCCATTTTAGCAAGACTGCTAAAGATTACACGAGTTTGTATTTCAAAATAATAACTGAGTGTAGAGAGGGAACAGGTGATGTTTAGCTGTGTTTAGGGAAACCTACCTGCCAATAGACCCTAAAAGTTTTGCATCATTCTCCTAGTTTTAATCATGACTCTAAATATAAAGCTGTGTTTAATGGACACATACCTGGAAAGTATAAGCAAGAACACTTTCACTCAGCCTGTAGTATTCTCTCCCATCGCCACTAAAGACCTTTCTGCATTGTCCTCCAAAGCTTTTTGTATGAATGACTCTTCCCCTAGTCTCACCAGTAATGGCATCAAAGCTACAAGAAGAAATACATGAAAGATCATTGAGACGGAAAGGTAGCAAATTATTTTACAGAAGGTGAAAATTACGGAGCCATTATAGCTGAATGCTGCGTCTGCAGATTAAGATCATGAACCAATTTAATCAAGAAAAAGAGGTATCAACTGATAGACTTCTATACCTGCAGAACTGCAGTGTGCACAGCATTTTACAATGTAGAAAGCAAAATGTTGCTCTTGGTTTTTGAACAAAAATGAACACATATCAATATCTCTTAACATTAAGTTATTCATATCTATCACAACTTACTTGATTAAGTTTTATTGTTCCAGCAATTAATGCAACACATAAAAAACAGGGCCTCCATTCCAAAAGGCTTTTGTATTATATGTGAATTATATCACATACCAAGTGATACAATTATGCTACAGAAACTTAGGATAATTATTTTGCTAGGTTTCAGGTGGGATATATAAACAGAATGAACAAAAAGAATAAGCATTGCTGGCTCATTTTTTCTATCCTGATGATTACGTGTTATTGATTGATATTCCTTTTCAAAGATGATTATGTGTTATTGGTTGATATTCCTTTTCACATATTAAAAGATGTTTTTAAATAACAGGAATGAAAGATAAAGAGCTGTGCTCTTTATCTGTGCTTCAGGTCAAAGGGCCTGTAGATCCTGGCTGCACTGAGCCACTGGCATGATGGAGGCAGTTGCACTGGACACTTTTGTCTATGGAACCTTTTACTATAGCCCCAGGGAGTCTCTCTGTAGAGCCAGAGCTTGTAAATATGACCAAAATGTAAATGCATTTGGCACCAGTACTACTGAGCATGGCACAGAACATTACCCTGCTCCCGTAAGTTCTGAATTCGGAGGCGTTTTATCAATATCACATACAGTCATCTTCTCTTCACATCGATCTTCATCTGCACCATCTTCCTCACAATCCTGATCTCCATTGCACACAAGAGATCTGCTGATGCACTGACCTAAATCAGAACAAAATGCATGGGGAAAGAAATGTTTGTTCATTAGAAAATAAATCACGTAAATTCAAAGCAAAAGCCCTATTCATCTACTACTTTAATTAGCTTGTTCGCTCCCACAATGAACAGTCTGTGCCCAGGAGGGCTTGTGAAACAGTAAACGTAGACATAAAGAAATAGCGTATAGTACACTTGAGAGAACCACTGACATTCAAGGTTTATGATATATTAATAAAACAGTTGACTTTTAGATTTATTTCCCGAGCTTTCATCCTTTGACCCTATCACTTGTTATTAACTGTGATTATCTCACTTGTGGCACCAAAATATGTTTATCATATTCTTCTGTGATAAACATCTAACTACTGAGGTAATGTGCTTTTTTTGTGAAGCAGTGGCTTAGGGGTCATTAGTTTCTGTGACCCAAGTGATTTCCAAGGTGTTTGAACATAGCCTAGAACAGCTTTGAACAATCACATCTAAGGTTGCGTTCCATAATTGCCTTCTTGTTATGAAAAAAACTCTTCTCTGGGGCTAATTAGTTAAGCAGAATGACTTAGAGAGGCTACCAGGGCTACAGCATATTATCTGCAAAGCTTTGCAAAGCTCCAGGTGAAATTATAAACATGCATAATAGGCTGAAAAAAGGAAACATGTGCTAAATCAAATTTATCTGTAGGTCAGGGGTTCTGTAAAGCCATTGACCATTTACTAAATTTCAAAGATAACACGGTTACCTTCTTAACTTTATGACCAGAAAATGATGGAAAAGATCTTGAATGATACCTGAGAAACACCTGAACCGATCACCACAGCCATCCTCTGTTGGGCATCCCCTTGTGGGGGTGCATGGTCTTGTTTCAAAGGCGTCCCCGGAGCAGGGGTTTCCCCCATATTGGCCGTAAACTGCCACTGTCCGTCTCCGAATCTGAATGCAAATCAAGGGAGATATTAGACAATCCAGATGCAAAGCAGGAAGAGTTTACTAGTGTCAAGACGATGCTACCACTCTACTGCTCTAAGGAAATCAGACATTACTAGTTTTTCTGAGAATAACCACACTTGGTATTACCACAATATGGGAACAAACACTGAATGTAATAGGTATTTTATCTCTAAGGTTTTTAGACTGATGCATAAGCTTGGTTAGTTTGTTCAAAAATCTAATATGTAACTGAAACCAAGAGAAAGCTGCTGACACATTTCAGTTCTGTTTTACATTTTTAATAGGACCAATCATGCCTGATATGAATCTGCTGAAGTTCTTCAAAGTAAACAATGTAATTAAGGAAGACGATAAAATCTAACATAAAGTGGGCTACTTCTTGCTTCTAAAAAGAATAAGTAGTCTCATGGCGCATCTTTAATTTTGACTAATCCCTCCCTAATTGATGCAACATCAAAGTAAATGAGAAGGAAAATCAAAAGCAAGTGTCTTGCACATCAGTAAACTTGCACTGTAAAAATCTTCAACTTGTTTTCATTGAGGATATTACTTTGCGACCAAGTTTTCTTTCCTTAAGATGTGACTCCACTAATGAAAAATCAATGGAATTGGTACAAGCCAGCATCAGGGGACGAATGTCTCAGTTTAGAGAACAGTTCAATTGAGTTTTTTGGAACTATCACCAAAATAAAAAATATTATATCATACAATATCATATTTTACAACATTAATATCATAGTTTTGAAAAGGAACATAGAGGGACAGGCTAGAGGATTTCCATTCTGATTTCTTTGTTATCTATCCTTCTTGTTCTACTGGGGCTTTTGTCTTGACACCTGACTTGGGGTTTTAAAGACATATCAACTCCTTAATTACCTTAGGGGGAAAAAAAGCATATGCTTATGAAGTCATGAGTACAGAAAACAATGTGTCTATCTATACCTGTTTTTGAGTACAGCCATTGCATTCGGACCAAGGACCAAAAGAATTCCAGCGGCAATGGACTGGAGAAGGGCTGCTCCAATAGTGTTTTTTGCATTAAAAAAAAGAAGAAAATCATCAGGGATATCCATCCACAAGAATTAGTGCAAAACTCTCTTAAACAGCAAAGCAGGTCTTCAAAAAAAATTAGGGGCAGGAACATGTTCCCTCTAAAGCCATTGGGAATTGCCTGTCATGTGTAAGAGTGAAACCAGTTCCTGCTCGGGCTTTTTGGTCACTGAACAAGAGAAGAAACTATTCACCCATCCTGAATATCAGCAAGGACTTTGTGCAACCGTATGCCAGCTTCAAAGACCAGCTGCACACCGCAGAGCAGGGAGAGGTCAGATCACGTCCCGAGATGGGCAGGGAGCTGCCAAGGAGCACCGTGTGTGACGTAGTGTGCAGCAGACAGACCTTCCATGGCAGCTTTCAAACAGCACGTTTGCAAATGGGGGGCACTGAAGGGTGCAACCTGCCCCCAGGATTGGGGCTGGCCTGGGGTAATCTGCGCTGTGTTTCGCGGGTGTGTGTTGCTGTGGCTCCCACCACCGCTTTGTGCTCTCCTCCCAAAGGGCGGCTGACTCCTCTGGGCAGAGGTAAGGGACACCGTGATGCCTCACTCTTGTCACCACTGATGGCAGCGGCAGTGCTGACACCAAACAGGGTCTCCTCTCCTGGGAAATATATCTAGGGATCCCTTTAAGCCCTGCTCTATGTCATGCACCAGAAGTTGTCTGTCAAATTATACATGCTTGGTCTTCAGCGTGTAATTTACTAAAGAAATATTCACCTGGAAAAAACAGGAAAGAAGCCTGAAACTTCCAGCAACAGAAAAATCCCCAGCACCTGAAAAAAGAGGAGCAAAAGCAAACTTACTTTGTTTTTCTGCTTTTTCTGTTAGCTTGTGCAACTGTTCCAACTTTCTGCAATCTTTACACAGGTCAGTTCAAGAAATAAAGGAGCGCATCACATTGATATCCCTCAGCTTTGTTGTGCAAGCTGTTGTTTTTTCTTCTTTCTTGCAATATCACATTTTCAGCTAAGTATTTCTCCATATAAATTAATATTTCATTGCACTTGCCATATTCACTTCATCAGTACAAATTAAGTAAGCAATTGTCTTACCTTCATGTTAGATTAAATACTCAGATATCCAGCAATTACCAGGGAAAATGCACTTCCACTCAATTCAGCAGCCAAAGGAGTCAGTCAGTCTGTCTGCTACTGTACGTCTCCTCTCACTCTGTCTTGCTATTCTGCTTTTCTTTCCCTAAAAAGGCTGAATATTGCTGAGGAATTTTCATCTTAACCCATCTAGTCCTCTCCAGGGACGCAGCCTGCTTTGGGAGCTGCTCAGTGTTTTTAAGACACATAAATCAAGGGTTGGATGTACTGTCTAGGGCTGGCACAAAGTTATGAAGAGCGTTTACTGGAAGAACAATCGTGTTTTCCTTATTTTCTCTCTCATAGTTTCTTTCCTCTGAACAAAACTTTTCAGAGATCCCAGGCCATCTCTGGTGTCACATACACTACGCCAGAGCTGAGTCCCCATCTTCAATAGGAAAAGCTGATCTGGTATTTAGCTGAGGTTGCCAAGGTTTAATTCTGATCACAAATTTTCAATGTCCACTTCTGCAGTTGTGCTGAATTTTGTATATCAGTTCTCACACTGAAAATCAGCTTATATATCTGAATAAGAGTTTTAGACAATTCTGGCACAGTCCTGCCTGTGTAAAAGACTTCAAAAGGTCATGCACAGGCCCTAGTTTCAATGACACATCAACAGCTGGCCTTCTGTGGGAGCGCTCCTACAGAATTACGAGCACTTCGCTTTCTCTTTCCTCACCCTCCCTTGTCGTCTTATTTTTTCTCTTGACTTTTTTCACTTCCCAGAGCTGATCCATTCCAGTAACAGCAAGAATGTTGTCCCAGCCAGTGCTGGGGAAATTTCCATTAATTTATCCTAGTGGAGCTTGGACAAAGCCCTCCTGGAAAAGCAGCTCCTCTATCTGAAAACTCTCCAAATACTACATCTCAGACACAATATCTATTCTGAACAGTTTAACACAGTCCTCAGAAAACCAAATGCTTGGTGTCACAGCATCCCTATATGGTGACTTTTAAACCCCATACTTTTTTGGCATGGTCTGCTTTCCTTAAGAAGGTGCCTAGACTTCGGGTCATGTTATTCCATCCATGTGAGGGACGCCTATGTCCACTCCTCAGAAGTTACCAACCGCAGAGCCAATTTAGGTAAGCCAGAGCCCGTCTTTGGGACTTTTCACATTTAGGAACTATGAACCTCTCTAATAATGTAATTCATACTCTTTCATCGCTTCTGTACATATTTTATTGTAACTGATTGAAATCCTCATGCTCCTATTAAGTTTTATGACCGATTTGTGCAACATTGTCAGTGGTCATTTGGCTATGAGAGAAATAATTAAAACAAAGTCAAGCCCTTTAATAGCTGGCCCAGAATATGGGAACTCTGAAGAATATTTTATCTCTCCAGACATACGTCTTGATCTGGCAGTTAGCTGTTTTAATGGCTTAGATAACAATTTCACTTTCTGTAAGAACATCATTAGCTATAATAGTCCTCAAGATAAAGATATACTGTAATTTGCTCACAAACAAAACATGCAAATAAACATAAAAGAGGACAAATGCAGCTAGTAAAGAAAGTATGTGGGGTGGGGGGGTAATGGGTATCATATCCAAATGAGTTTATATTGATGGAAAGCCTTCTTGCAAGAAGCATTTCAGCAAGACAAAATTGTTGCTTTGGCAGATGCTGAATAATAGTCCTTTCAGCACACATTTTCAGACACCTCAGCCTAAAGACTTTATCTTCCTCCATTTGGAAACAGGATCCTGCATTTTTATTGATCTTGACTTCAGCAGTAACAAAAACAAAGACACTGAACCGAGAAGGTGCAAAAGAGAAGGAGGTTAGAGTTGGACTTGTGTCGCTCCTAGGACTGCAAGTCCACAGGTCCCGTGGCCCTTTAGTGGTTTCCAGTGGATGGAGGTTCAGTGTCCTCTACAACAGTGAGAGTGTAAACGGTTGATTCATCTTTCATTTCGTAGGGTACTTATAGTAACCTTTTTCTAGCTAGCATTCAGGCTCTGGACCATTTAGATAGTTTCCTACTTTTGTGTGTTATTGGTACTCAAGTCTATGTGCAGTTGCATGACAATATACGTACACTGCAATTTTGTGACGAGGGACTATGCAGCACCTAGCACAGTCCCAGTCTGACTGATAGACACTTCTACAGTAACACAAATTATAATAAAAGGCCTGATTGAGGGAGCTCCCCAATTACTTCCCTTGACAGTGCAGTAGTGAGGGATAGAGTGTAACTTACAGAGAAGATGGGGCTGATTTTACCTTACTGTTAGTGAAAATGGCAGCGATCTACTAACCATTTTGCAGTTAAAAATGTGTTTTATCATAGCAACTTTAAGTTTTTCCCAGACATTTCTACTGTCCATTCGGAAATAAACTGTCTTTAGGCTTAAAAATTATGTTTTAGGAAAGCAAAAGAGGAGCAGTTTGAGAGACACAAAGGGTTAGCCATAAGGCAAGGCATTTCTTGTCTTGCACCAAATGATAATTCTAGCACAAGAATGATTAATGCAATGCTTCACTTGCTGGGCTAATGATATCCTGCTTGGTCTGGAGACAGCATGAAATGATATTGTCTGTATTCTACTTCACACTAAGGTCAGCCAGAATATAATTATATCAGTGATATTTCCCTGTAGACTTCCATCCTTTTATAGGATTGATGCTAAGGTTACTCAATAGTTTACCAAGCTTTAAATAGTCTTGTGTCTTCATTGTCCAAGTTTATTATGTATTACGGCCCTAAAGACAGTCTGTGCTCTGTGACTGCTGCAAATGCTGAGGATCCAGTGACAACTGAGTGGAGAAAGAACATCTTGTCATTATGGTTTTAAATTGTGAAATTGACTTGGAGAGTTTTTGGATTTGTTTCTGTTTGCTAATGCCATCTCACTTTTTTTTTTCTTTCTTTTTTAAAGAATTTTAATTGCCTGTTTTGCTTTTAATGTATTTGTCACGTTTCAAGGATTAATGACAATGGCTTGGGATGTGTCTCTATGAAATACGTCAAATAGCATTAATGATGTGCTAACTGTAATGCAAATGAGTCTTTCTCAGGGGACCTTGTAGAAGGATATTGCCTTAGATACCGGAATCCATATGCTACAGAAACTACACCAAACAAACAAAGGTGGTGAGAGTTCTGGTTTGAGTGAGATGGGTTGGAAGAGAAGAGATCATGTTATTATAATTAAAAATTCAGAGAGCTTTAGTAGCATATAGGTAATAAATCAGACTTGTCTAAAGCATAGACATTTCAGCCTATGTGTACACAAAGGTCATCACTGGGCAAACAAATAATTACTGTTCTTTAGAGTTGGAGTCTGAACTTAGGACATAAAACATGGTGAACAAATTTAGCAGCTTGAAAGTGCCCAAAATGGTAGTTACTATTCCGTTTTTTCCACATCTATCCCTGCTTTCACTTCCCGTCTGCACCATGTGTTCCTTCTGCACACCTGGTGCTGGCTTTGGTGCACTTCAGTCCTCTCTGTGAGCCAGTTTAATATATTACAACAACAGAAAATAAATCCAGCAAAACGATCTGGGCAGTTTTGTGCTGTTTTAATGAATTAGAAGCTCTGGTGGGCCAACATACCTGGCGAGAGGGTAAAAACATACAGCCATGGAAGAGAGGGAGGGGAGAAAAGAGGTGGGAAGTGTGAAAGGAGTGAGGGGAGCAGGAGAGCCTTCTGCTTGCAGATGCAGCCAGCTGCCGCATCTGCTCAAGTGCCAGTGAACCACCACCTTGCACAAACTCTTCTGGTTACTGGTCATCCTAGATAGCATATATAGACTACCTCACTGCTCACAACTTCACAGGACTCTCCTGGACAGGATGGTGGCATCCAAATTCACCATCCTATCTAGTCATCAGTTGCCCAGACAGGCCTGATTTAGGTGTCCATTGAAGTTGAATATTTATTTTTCATTTCTACCATTACTGATACTTGCCTCCCTGAGACACCCCACTTTCAGGACGAAAGGTTCAGATCATCTGTCTTTGGAGACGACTGCAACCAAAGAATAGGTAGTAAATATGAAGGCCATGCACCCTCCACAAGTTTTCCTATCACATTAAGCTGTGTGGCGTGGTTGACAGGCTGGAGGAAAGGGATGCCATCTGGAGAAACCTGGACAGGCCTGAGAGGTGGGCCTGTGCCAGCATCATGAAGTTCAACAAGACCAAGTACAAGGTCCTGCACATAGGTCGGGGCAATGCCAGGCAAAAATACAGGCTGGGCAGAGAATATCTGGAGACCAGCCTTGAGGAGAAGGATTTGGGGTTCTTGGTTCATGAGAAGGTCAATATGACCTGGCAATGTGCGCTCGCAGCCCAGAAAGCCAACTGCACCCTAGGATGCATCAAAAGAAACATGGCCAGCAGGTCGGGGGAGGCTGGAAAAGCTAAAAGCTAGTTGGAAAGCTAAAATGATTCAAGCCACAAACTTTGAACAAAAATATTTCATCAAAATCCATCTGTCTGCCTCTGAAAATTTCCAAGTAAATTGAAAGCCTAAAAATTGAAATTGAAGCCTAAAAAATGCTTTTCAGTAAGCAGAACAAAGATTTTTCTCCTATAAAGGAGACTTAGGGAAGAAAACGAAGGCAAGACTTCAAAGAAACAGACCTTATTAGGATGTCTTTTTGAACTACAATATTTTTAGGAACATCTGAAATTCATTAAAATTTTGTCAGCTTACTCGAGAAGTCAGTAATTAACCCTAACTGCTACTGTGAAACTTTCTGGAGTGAGCTTTTGTAGATACCTTCCATCTGGAACCAAAGTTCAACAAATAAAGTAAGCTTTTGCAAACTTTCATAGAGACAATGCAGACGCAGACCATTGTGTGGAAACAGAAATGACACAGCGTTGACTTTCGCCCTCCCTAATTTTGGGCTGGCTCCACGTACAACAAACATCAGACTGCAATAAACATCAGACTGCAATAAATGAAAAAACATATCACTAATAAAAAAGGGCTGATATAGTTGCAGAGATTCACCTGAGCTCCAGGGAAATTTAGGTGTGCTCAACATCAGTTACTTCTCCTACAGCAAGCTTATAAGCCCTTAAAATTGGTGTGATGTCCTTTTTTGAGTTATTCTGGCTTCTGTCTGTACTTGCAGTTCAGTTCAAAGGAGCAGCACTGAAGCACAGGGTCAAAGGACTTCAGTAATATATATTTTTTTTTTTGATGTAGGTGAGTACATATCTCCCTCTGTGCCCATATTAATGATGTACTTTGTTATTTCCAGATACAAAACTCTCAGACAATTTCTGCCTATCAAATCATGCCATTACTAGTATGTACTAATTTTGATTAGTAGGGAAAAAGCAGATTTAAAGTTGTCTAAACTGGAAATGTTTTTATCTGGTAGTGGAGACCGTATCACTAAATATCGTTGAAAGAATCTGCATTTCTGGAGATGGCACTTATTCTTACATAGCCTGTAAACACATCCCATTCTGTACTTATTTGGATGAAATACCATCATGAGAGTGAGTAAAAGGATGGTGTTTCTAACATGGACAGAGGTTCTGTGGAACAATTAATAACTAGGAAAAAGTATTCAGCAAACAGCAATGTCCAGACTTTTTAGACCTAGCAAATAGCTTTGAGATTTTTATAAATGATCCAAAAAAAAAAGAGATAAATACTGATCATTCAAAGGAGAGAATGTAAAATGTAAGGCTTGTGATAACATTAGCATACAGGAACTTCAGCAGACAGTGAAACCTCCCATTTTCTCCTTTGTGTGGTCTCATGGCAAGAGAGGTACACACCTCTGCCCATTTATTGGTGACTATATATTGTGTCTTCTGAGGCAGTAATGAAGCCAGGGTGGGGAAATACTGCCACATAAAAAATGCATCAGCCTTGAGAAAGGTGTGTGGTCGGCTTTGAAGTCAATAACAAACTTGTAAAACGGTTGAGAGACTCAGCAGAAAAAGTCAATTACCAATATTGTTGCTTTGAGGGTTACCACATTTTATTCTGCTGTTAAAATACAGTAAGACAGAATAAGTAGGCTTGGACTACTTATTACCACTACTTATTACCACAGTTTTGTGCCCTTTTTACAGTGCAACATTCCCTCAGGCATTTTTCCCTTCTCAAGCAGCCACTCTTAAGGCTACACCTCTCCCTAATATATGTTCAAACACAACTGAAAAACATTTCT
>KZ506065.1:418179-428578 GCA_002844005.1 Limosa lapponica baueri
AGGTACTGGAAAGCGGCTACAAGGTCTCCCTGGGGCCTTCTCCAGGCTCAACAACCCCAACTCTCTCAGCCTGTCCTCATAGGAGAGGTGCTCCAGCCCTCTGATCCTCTTCGTGGCCCTCAGCTGGTCCTGTTCCAACAGGTCCGTGTCCTTAGGTTGGGGGCTCCAGAGCTGGATGCTGTACTCCAGGTGGGGTCCCACCAGAGTGGGGTAGAATCACCTCCCTCGGCCTGCTGGCCATGCTTCTTTTCATGCAGCCCAGTACGCTTAGTACAATTAAGTGGTATGGCTTTTCTTAAATATATAATGAAATAAATTATGCCTTATACAATTAGTTGCATATTCCTTTGAGGATAAAAAAAACTCACTCACTGTTAAAACATAGGGTGTATAACAAGCTCTGACGATTACAGAGATTATTGTAATAAAATGCCCATACTTAAAAAGATACGCTTTGTGTAGTATTGCCTCTATTTGTCAGTCAGTTAAATTGCTGGTGGCACTGAAGTGTTGGTTTTTGCAAGTGACATGTCTTGAAATACATTCCAATTCCCATTTTTCCCACAAGAAAAATAGTTTAGGAGTGGAATAACTTCAGTAGTCATTCTCTTACTTGGGAGTTAGTTAACAGTAGGTAGCTATAACATCACGTTCTAAGTTACAGGTTTCTGAAACTTGTTACAGAGCTTTGAGTTGTACTTATGAGGTAGTGGTGGGGACATTGTACTGTTAAACTCAATAAGAATTTCTTTTGTATGACCTCCATGTTCCAAAATTGAGCTTTGTAGCTTCTGGCCCAATAAGCAAGAAAGCTGGATGAAAAATACTAAGTAATTCAAGAGTCTTGTTGTAAAAATGTAGTTTGGATTTAATAGTGAAAAGTAGAAGTCTGTTAGGTCCCAGACCTGGGTGTAGTTGAGGGATCCATTCATCTGTTCTGGTGATCACAGTCTTTCCCAGCAGCATCCGGAAAATATCTTGCAGTGTGCAGCTGTAGCCTGCTTCCCACTGGGTGTTGCTGAAGCAGAAATGTCATATCCAGAGTTGAGTTTGGGGTGACTCTTCTCGTGTCATACCTGTCGTAGTGTCTGGTTGGAGGCATAGAGAGTTTATGTTAGAAATAGAGTTGCACTTCCAAAATAAAAGCTGAGTTGCTTAGCAGGAACATAAAAGTATGGCGGGCTTTCAGCATGTGTGCTGTGTCTGATGCAGTGTTCACTCAGTTACTGAGATCTTCCTGTTTGAAGAAGACAAATTTACTTCCACAGAAGAGAGCGAAAACCATACTGCTTATTCCAAACGCTTGTTAGTAAGATGTTTCTTACAAAAAATGTCTGAACATACGAACTCCGTAGTGATTTCAGTGCATTGCTGAGATAAGCTGAAAAAAGATGGTGAGCTTCATCTAAAACATTACTTGTCAGAAAATAAACTGTAGCAGGAATTGTAGTTTCGGAAAGTGGTAACCATATTTCTGCTTGTAGGAATGGATTCCGTGAGGGAACTACACCGAAGCCCAAGAGAGCAGCTGTTGCGGCCTCCAGTTCATCGTAAAGACTCATCTATTTGTTAAAATAAATGGTCTTATACAGAAATCTGTCAGCTTTTATACATGTTTTAATTCAGTGAAATGCAGGATTCCTGAAAATACATATATTTACAAACACAGTTTCTTGATGGTATGCATTGAAGCGATTCATTAAAAACAATCCTTTATTTGAGTTTTTGTTTTATACCAGCTCTGCCATGAAAAGGACTGTTAATCTCTGCGCTGAACTTAGAGAGGCTTGTAAGTGTTATCAAAAGAACTTGGCTGGAAGAGCAATGGAATATTGGTGCTGTGGGCTTGCCCTGCTTGCCTCCAAGTTCCATTGTGCCCTAGCATGGAGAGTCGGAATTTATCTCAAAGACAGTAACTTTAATAATGGCTCTATGTGCTGCTCTGGGAGGCAATAGTTAGAGAGACATTTCTGGTCTGAAGCCATTTTTCACTGCTCTGCGGCTCTGAAAGGCCTGCAAAAGTATTACTTATTCAGTGGGTCATTGCTTCTGGGGCAAAAGGAAACTCCCAAGTCTGGAGCATGCATGCTGCCAGACACAGAGCGTTCGGAGGTCTGCTGCAGGTGGGAGAGAAGTTGCACAAATGGTCGGGGGAGGTTGGTGTAGGAGGCTGATGCTACCTATTGGCTCCTTGGCATGAATTATGTGCCTGAAAAATGAGCATTTGTATAATACGCAACATATCGAGGTAGCTGGTGGAAACTTGCAGTGGCTTTCAGTAACTTCATTTCAGGGGGAATTTTACCTACAGCAGCAAGAATGAATTTTATGAATGAGAAATTTGACAGCCACTGCATTTTCAACTGTTTTGAAGCTCTTGGTAAGGAGTAGGAAATCAGTTAATTTGGGTTTGTTAGACCTATTAAAAAAAACAACTTGGGTAGCTCATGTGTCAGTCATAGTTGGACTAAAAGCTTAAGAGCTTTACTGGATATAGATTCTGAAGGACTGCAGTTTTTTGAAAGCTGGACTGCCTCAGTGGTTTTTCAGTATAAAAATAATCTTATCTTGAGATCTTGTTACAAGCATCTTAACTCGAGGGTTACCGGTTGGAATTGAAGCTCCGCAGTGTTTGCTGGCAGTTTGGATCAGCCCCTCTATAGAACTGCTGCAGTACACGGTCTGTAATATGTTTGAATTTTGCATCCTTCAGACTGATAGCTAGGGCACAGTTAGGTGGTATGGCCTAAATTACACCAGGAACTATTCCATTTCATACTGTTCAGTGTAGCAAGTCTCCACGTTTCGTACAAAAGTGTATCAGGTGAAGGCTTGTCAAAGGCAGAGAGGTGTGTGGGTGACTGCAGTGGCATGTCTAGCTCAAAGTGCAATGGCGTGCCAGAGTATAAACAGAAAAGGATCCTTGTCAGCTGAACTTGAGGGTCAGAGCTTTTTTTCACTCTCAAACTTGTAAGCAGGAATTCTGCTTATTGTAGTGGAGCAGTACTTTTAGTACTATGAATCTGTTGGCTCATACTGAAAGGATGCCAAGCATGGCAGCGTGCTCTCCCTGTTTTTCCCCCTATTCTCCCCTTCCCTGGCTCCTGCTCGGGCCATGGCCATCATGGCCATCAGAACATCAGTTGTGGTAAGTTGCACCTGGGCTTTGGGGGATGGCTGGAGTGTTCTGGAGTGGGGACCTAGAATTTTGTTCCCATGAGAATATGACTATAGGTCAATTATCTTACCCTATAAATAGTGGACAACACAAGAGCCCTTCGAGCTGTCCTGCGTGGCAGCGGGCCGCACACCAGGATCTCCCCTTTTGTGAGGACACTCGCTTAAGGTTCTGCTCCTCGAGGTTGAGAGACTCCTTGCCACAACAGTTTTTCAGTAAGTGACTAACAGCATGCTAAACTTTGAAATCTTAACTAAGTAATGTAACGGGTTGATTGTGCATATATAATCCTATAGACATAAACCATTGACCAAGTCTGGGGCTAGGATTGGATTCAGCTGCACCTAGACTTCTCTCTGAGGAGTTCAGAAAGCAAGGGGTCCTTTCTGAACCTCGTGACTCAACGGGAGGGTCTCCCTGACAGCTTGTCTGACCCTGTCCTCTATGTAGTAAATAAGTGTACCTTGCTATTGAATCCCATAAAACACTGTCACATTTACTACTGATTTTGTTAAATCACTGTTAAATCCAGGCAGGAGCTGGGGGAGGAGAAGGGGAGAGGAAGAGGGGAAAACCAGGGAAAGCACACCGCCACAGGGGTATTTCCTGAAAACAGGTTAATGAATATGCTGAGGCATCAGTCCTCGGTACGGGTTATGGGCAAGTTGGCAAAAATCTGACATCTATTCATGGGGAAAAAAGTCTTATTTCTTCACTAATGGGGAGATCAAAGTTTTAGTGCTTTCCAGAGAGCATTGCTTTCTTAGCATTGTCACCTCTAGGGCACCAGCAAGCTGAGACTATGCCTTCTACCCTCAAGCAGATCAACATTCGTGCCCAACTTGGGGTCACCTGCAAGCTTGCTGAGGGTGTACTCGATCCACTTGTCCAGATCATTGATAAAGAAGTTAAACAGAACTGTCCCCAGTACCAAGCCCTGGGGAACACCACTCGTGACCGGCCGCCAACTGGATTTAACTCCATTCACCACCGCTCTCTGGGCCCAGCCCTCCAGTCAGTTTTTTTAACCCAGTGAAGAGTACACCTGTCCGCACCATGAGCAGCCAGTTTCTCCAGGAGAATGCTGTGGGAAATGGTGTCAAAGGCTTTACTAAGGTCCAGGTAAGTAACATCAACAGCCTGTCCCTCATCCACCAAGTGGGTCACTTTGTCATACAAGGAGATGAGGTTAGTCAAGCAGGACCTGCCTTTCATAAACCCGTGCTGGCTGGGCCTGAACGACCTGGTTGTCCTGTATGGGCCATGTTATGGCACTCAAGATGATCTCCTCCATATTATTCCCCAGCACTGAGGTCAGACTGGCAGGCCTGTAGTTACCTGGATCCTCATTCTGGCCCTTCTTGTAGAAGGGCATCATATTTGCAGCGTGGTTCTTTGTTGCCGTCTGAGGCCAAACCACAACACCCACCGTTTTTGCTACTGCATAAGGAAAATCAATGCCCATGTGTGGCAGGAGCCGTATTCTCCCTTAGAACGTATTCAGAAATGCTGGAATCGGGATTCTCTCTATAACGTGAGAATTCCAGCAGCCTGCAATCGCAGCAGGAACTATATTTCTTCTTGTAATTTCCATTTGCAGACAAACCCAACACGCACTTGTAGTAAGGAGATTCTTGCTTGGTGAATCCAAACTGTCACTTGACGCTCTCACGGGCTTGGCATGCTTATATAGAGAAAGCCCAGAAAACCTTTGCCATATGTGGTGGGTTGACCCTGGCTGGACCAGGTGGGCCTGGTGCCCACCAAGGCTGCTCTGTCACTCCCTCAGAAATTACCATCACAGACAAAAGCAGACTTGACTCAGGAAAATTAATTTAATTTGCTGCCAATCAAATCAGAGTAGGGTGATGAGAAATAAAACCAAATCTTAAAATACCTTCCCCCCACCCCTTCCTTCTACCCGGGTTTAACTTTACTGCCCGTTTCTTTACCTCCCCCACCTCCCTGAGCAGTGCAGGGGGACAGGGAATGGGGGTACGATCAGTTCATCACACGTCATTCCTGCTGCTCCTTCCTCTTCAGGGGAGGACTCTTCACACTGTTCTCCTGCTCCAGCATGGTGTCCCTCCCACAGGAGACAGTCCTCCATGAACTTCTTCAACATGAGTCCTTCCCATGGGCTGCAGTTCTTCGTGAACTGCTCCAGCATGGGTCCCCCATGGTGTCACAAGTCCTGTCAGCAAACCTGCTCCAGTTCATCACTCCATGGAGTCACAGGTCCTGCCATGAGCCTGCTCCAGTGTGGGCTTTCTACGGGGGCCTCCTTCAGGTTCCCACCTGCTCTGGCGTGGGGTCTGTTCCACTATGAACCTCCAGGGGCTGCAGGGGGATGGCTCACCACCAGGTTCACCACAGGCTGCAGGCTTCACCTGCTCCAGTGCTTGGAGCACCTCCTCCCCCTCCTTCTTCACTGACCTTGGTGTCTACAGAGTTGTTTCTCTCACACATTCTTGCTACTCTCTCCAGCTGCTGCTGTGCAGCAGTTTCCCCCATGCCTCCCACCTGTTCTTAAATATGTTGTCACAGAGGTGCTAGCACCATCACTTATGGGCTTGGCTTTGGCCAGCGGCAGGTCTGTCTTGGAGCTGGCTGGCATTTGCTATATTGGACTTAGGGGGAGCTTCTAGCAGCTTCTCACAGAAGCCACCCCTGTAGCACCCACCTACCCACGCTACCACCCCCCATTACCAAAACCTTGCTACGCAAACCCAATACACCATTTTAAAATAGCTGTAATGATAATGATAGAACCCTCCATCCTTGTGATATCTATGGTGCATACTGGTATAGCCCAAATTCCCAGTAAGCTTAGATTAAAAGTAGTTCTGAAGTCATAACAAAAACCCCAGAAAATTGAGGCAAGCCTGGTACTTGGGCCATCTGGATGTGCCCACTTGGAAGTGTGAGCAAAGTCTCAAAGAGGCCAGGGGAGATGCTGCAGGTCACTTCCCAGCACTTCATCCTGGGACCTGCGGGGACATAGAGTATTGGGCAACTCAGAGCCAGTGGTGACTGATGATGGTTCAAAATTGTCTGACAGCATCCAGCGCAAGCCTTCAGCGGTAGTCATAGAAGCTAAAACACCATTGAATGGACAGCAGATGGCAGTGAAAAAGCTGTTTGAGGACACTGTCGCGCTCCAGGGATGCCCTAGGACAGAGCAGGTAGCTGCTGATTAATTCCAGCTCTGCAAAAATCATGGGGAGGACCTTGTTGGGAAATTGATTTGGAAGCTTTATTTTTGGTATATTTTTATCTCCTGATTTGGCTGGTAAAAGGCTGTCAGGACTTTCCTTAATTTTTCAGGAAACTTCTTTTTAGGTATGAAAGGAACCCCAAATCTTTGTTCTCTAACATTACTAATACAGTACAGCAAGTGGATACAAAGAGTTATTTACCAATTTTTCTAAACTTGCAAGAATAAAAACTGTTACCAAATGACTTATGCACCTAGACTTTTGAGGTAACACAGTGTAATAGCAAACTCCTGACACTGAGGAGCCAGGTACTTTGGGGACATCTTTACAGTTTCTAGATCAATAAATAATGATTACTGTGCTCTACCAGGCACTCTGAGCAAAGAGAGGATCTCATAGTTTATATGTACCTCAGACTTCAAGCTTCATTTGTGCTCCCTTGCCCTTCCTCCTCAGAACTGGTGTATATGTTGAGGTCGCTTTCATTGTTTTAAAACTTCAGTGCCTTCACCGTTGCCTGCCCTGTAGGGGGCTGACCTTTAAAGCTTCTGTTGAGAGATTATTGCTTTGTACTTTTCTCTATATATACATAGAGAAAGGAAGAGAAACACAGCCTTAAAAACCTGCAGTCTAACTAGGATAAAATGAAGGACTTGGAGAAAGTATACTGTACCCACTGTGCAGGCAGAAAGAAAAACATAGCATTTGAGAACTGAACTCACACGATAATTCAGGGGTGTCGTCTTCATGAAGGAAAGTCAGCATCTTCTTCCACTGAAGCCTTGTGGTTATCATAAGGCCAAGTGCACGAAGGGGAGCAGTGGCTGAACAGAGACTGAATCTAGACTCCCTTCCCCCAGCTGTCTTGTCTGGCAGCACCTTCTCCTTCAGGATGCATAGTAGAGAGTGTGTTTAGCACACTGCATTCATTACCGAGATCCTTCTCTTTTCTTGCTCGACCTGTTACAACCTGTGTTTGCCAGGTAGCACGGCTACACTGCTCCTCAGCATTTCTTTTTACAAGGCTGAAAAGCTGTAGCATGCTGCTAGCTCACCTTATTTCCAGGGAAAGAGAATGATTTTGATCCGAGCCTTTCCAAAAAAAGCAAGGCCAGATCCCTTTGGACTGCAGATGAAACACCTTTCTCTTGTGGCACTCCTCTGCAAACTATGGCCTCCTCAGACTGTTTGAATTTCCTAGGTAAGACCCATTTTACAGCTGGGATCACAGTGCACCTTGGAGGCAGCAGAGCATGTAAAAGACAGCAAGGAGTAGCTGGTGCCAGCAGTTGATGCTGTTATTAGCCCTGGGTAACTGGGCCTGTGAGGCTAAATTACAACCAGTTGCTGGGCACAAAGGCAGCAGGCATCATGCAACACCTCAGTATGAGGCCACAGGGTCAGAGCTTGTCATTTTAGCCCATCTTCATACTATTGATGCAGGTAAATGTAAGAGACTGAGTTTTGGCTGTTAGGCAGGTGGCTGGGGATCAAGACCTTTCATTCCTTGAAATGCTGTCAATTCCACGTGTGATACACGGAAATCCGGAGTCTTAGTGCCTCAATGAGATATAGAGAGGAGGGACGTAGACACGTGAAGCACAGGTGCAGACTGACGGGATCTAAAAAGTAGATATAGCTAGGGTTAAATACACCTCAGGAAATACCAGAAGGGAAATAAAAGGAACAATTGCAATAAATGAGGAAAGCAAATTAGACTGCTAACATCAGTTGACTGGCACATGTAAAATTAAGTGATGGAGTAAGGACTGGCACATCCATGCATGAAGCCTGAAAAATAAGTTAGGAGGGCTGAAGTGGTTGCCTTCAAGGACAACCCCGATACAATGGGCATCTCAGAGAGCTGGGATATGGAGGATCAATAGGATTCAAAGTTACTTAGCTACCAGTCTCATAGGAATGATGTGATAAGGTGTTCAGGGGGAAGAATGACACTGTGTGAAAGGTTCTGAAAGTAGCAAGAGCATAAAAGGATTATGGAAAAGAAAAGCACCACAGAACATGAGGGTGGAAATCACAGACTAAAAATAAAAATGTATTTTTCAGGCTGTACCATTGTCCTCCTTGATCAGGAAGGAGAGAATGATCAAGAAGTGGTAAGCAGGATTAGTGATGCTGTGAATTTTTGGAAGGTAGTAATAGGGGGATTCATACTATTGTGTCAGTGACTTCATAATGAATGCAGAGTGAACATCTTTGGGTGCAATAAATGACTGTTTCCTAAAGCAATTAGTCCTAAAGCCCACAGGAAAAGAGGCCATACAGGATTTGGTCTGGAATGGTGCATTATGTGCGTGTAATTCAAGAGGTTTTGACACTAGTTTTGGCACTACCTGCTAAAGAAGCCATAGCAAAGCAAGATTAAATGCAATTTTGGCCACAGTTAACTCTCTTTTGACCCAAAACATCATGTTAAATAATTTGAAATGTCATAACTGAAACCACAGCGAAAGCATACTCTTTAAAAAGAAGCATTATTAATGCAGCCTTCTAGACCAGAAAACTTAGTAAACTGCATACAGATATTTAATACCTGTACATGCTACCACGTAGCGTACCTGCAGCTTTAATAGTCTTTCTAGAGGTGCATGTTGCAAGATGTTACCAGCTCTCTTCTGCCTGTGGCTGGATTGTTTGAAGTGCTGAGACGGACATCCTGGTGGGGACTGCTAAATGAGAAGTGCCAGTGAGCTCTTGTTGGTATAGCTGTCACCGTGTGGTTTTGGGTAACCTCTCAGAGCAGCCCATGCCAAGATAAAAGAGAAGTCTCCAGCATTGCTCCCTCATGCTGTAGAGCAGATGAGAGGGCTTACCATGTTGTGGGTCTCCTGTGGGAACAAGCTGTCTCAAGGTGGACACTTTGCTGCTCATTGCAGAGGCGTTGGACTAGATGACATTTAAAGGCCCCTTCCAACCCAAACCAGTCTATGATTCTACAATTTTGTGATTTTTGCAATGTCTTGAACCCCAAAGCTAGAAACAGCAGCAGACATACAGGCCTGCAGCTGGGCAAAACATGCTTTTGGGGGGAGCAAAAGGAACGCAGAAATAGTACCTGGCATCTGCAGAAGAAACATGCAGTGCATTCAGAGGTGTATTCAGATGGAGGAACACACCAAAGAGAAATGGGAAAGAACTGAGTGCACGTTTGCAAGTCATCCCCAGGAGGCCTGTTTAATACTGTTAGTAAGGCTGAGGGCTTCTTTCTGTCATCTTCAATCCTTTATTTTCTTGCACTGGCTAATAATTAGACTTGAACTACTACTGAGAGCCCACAGGTCTCCTCGCTCACTGTGAACTGCACAGCTTCCACTGCCAGGTTACAATGACCCCCCAGCATGTTGTTTATGGCTGCAGGCATTGGTTTTCAAAACAAAAGACAAGAATAAATGGCGTATTTCTTCCCAGAAAAGCCCACCTGTGCATTTTGGAAAGAGTCTGCACAGGTGAGAAGACAAAGCGGCTTGATGGCATTGCAATGTCTATGGGCTGATATGACATTTGGAAACCCTTGCTACGTCCCCAACCCCCAGTGCTGACTCCCACTGCACTGAAAAGGGCATCCACGCTGGGGCTGCACACAGAGCCCCCTGAAACACCTGTAACACCCCCAGATCACGCCAGGGTGGGGGTGATTACATAGAACAACAGCTCTGCTTTAACCAGAGCAGGCCTCAGGAACTGGCTGGTGCAAGGCATTCCCACCTTTCACCACAGGAACTGAAGCAGAGAGGTTTGTGCCTCTGCTCCTCTCTGGTCCAGAGCCTCATCTTCTGTCCCCGTTCCTCCACCAGCACAGGAGGCAGTTGCTTTTCCAGATGGGTTTTTGTCTTCAGTTCCTGACGCCCCTTGGGCCAGGCTGGGGCTGGATGGGGCCCAGCCTCCCCTGGTGGGAGTCCGCAGGGTGATGGGGGGACACAGCAACAAAGAGCCCCAGTGTCTCTGCCTGTTGTGGGCCATCAGAGCAGGCTTTGGCAAGAAG
>KZ506066.1:24448-42195 GCA_002844005.1 Limosa lapponica baueri
CCCTCTCCAGCAGTTCCCTGTCCTTCTTGAACTGGGGAGCCCAGAACTGGACACAGTACTCCAGATGGGGTCTCACCAGGGCAGAGTATAGGGGGAGGATAACCTCTCTCGACCTGCTGGTCACACTCTTCTTGATGCACCCCAGGATGCCATTGGCCTTCTTGGCCACAAGGGCACATGGTCATCGTATTGTTCACCAGGACTCTTAGGTCTTTCTCCTCAGAGCTGCTCTCCAGCAAGTCAGCCCCCAACCGGTACTGGTGCATGGGGTTATTTCTCCCCAGGTGCAGCACCCTACACTTGCCTTTATTGAAGTACATCAGATTCCTCTCTGCCCAACTCTCCGGCCTGTCCAGGTCTCACTGTATGGCAGCACAGCCCTCCAGCGTGTCAACAATCCCTCCCAGTTTTGTATGGTCAGCAAACTTGATGAGGGTACACTCCATCCCCTCATCCAGGTCATTGATGAATGTATTGAAGAGGACTGGACCCAGTACTGACCCTTGGGGGACTCCACTTGTTAAAGACCTCCAACAAGATTCTGTGCCCCCAATAACAACCCTCTGAGCTCTGTCTCAAGTCGCTCCAGTTGTTCAAGTCCCACTTTCTGAAGGGAAAAAATGAAAGATCATACTGATACTGTAAGAAATGCAGCTAAGGGGTGGGAGAAGTTGAGAAAATTAAAGGAGAGAGCAAATAATCGGGAACTAAAAGAGAAACTGGGACAGGGAAAATGACAAACAAGAAATAGAGAATATACTATTAGCGCACACGCCTTTTTTCTGTGAGGGTTTTCTGGTCCATCTAGTAACACTGCAGGCTGTGGTTGGTTGGTAGTTGTGTGTCATTAAAGAAAAAAATCTGCATCTGAGGTTTTATTTTCTTTATTTATTTATTCCCCCCTTCCCACCTGGAGACTGAGCTAAAAGGGATGGACATATAAAGTCTAGGCTCGCTCATATCCATATTTTTGATTCATTAATGAATGAAAAGATTTTGCAGTCCTTCAGACTTTGTCTTTAATAGGTAACAAAGAGGATGTCCCAGCCTCAAAATGTGTGCAAACAAGTGTGCATGAAAGTATTTTTCTCCCTTGCACCTTCCCTTCTCTCTACAGAAAAGGAGAACACTAGATTTCAGAGTCTGATTGTTTTCCTCAGATATTCTGATAGTTTGAGGTATTTATAGGAATCCCACTTAGAGGGCTGCAAGGGAACATTGTAAAATACTGAAGAAGCAAATGGGCAAATAGTAGTAGTGTTCATACAGAAAGTTGGCTGTGTGCCAGTCAGGTACCAAGCACTCGCTGTACCAATTATGAAACTGCACCTTAAACATGTAGGTCGCTCCCAAAAAGAGAATTCCCACCATCCCTTGTCTTCAGAAAGCATTCCTTGCCTCCCTGCCAGCATTGGCACCAATGAAGCCGGATGGGCAGCCAACTGATGTGATGTAGCTCAAATGCTTGTTAGGGGTTGGGCTTTTTGCTGGCTTGGGCTCCCCTCTTCAGCTGGCACACAGCTGTGTAACCTCTGGCCATGACACACTGGTAGGAGAAGTGCCCAGATGGACACAGGGACAAAGTGCAAAGTACAGCTTTTAGGTAGGTTTAGCAGCCTCTGCAATTGCACCTGTGTTGCCCAAAGATACCAGGGTGGCTGATACTGAATGCTTGAGTGATCTGTTTTGCTAGTAGCCTCCACCCTAGCTTTGCTGAGGGCTCTTTTGTTGTATGGGCAGTTCCACAGGCTGAGAGGCTTCCTCTGAAAGTGGAGGTCCAAAAAGGTAGCACCTGGACCTTCCTAATTACAAAGTTAGAGGCAGGTTTTGCGTGTATTAACTACAAAGATAAATCAAGTGATCAGCACCTAAGTCTGAAACCTGGGTTTAAGCTTGCCCAGAAGAATGTTACAGTATCCATGGTTATGATGATGTATGCTCCTCATGGACCACAAGGCTTCTAAAAGTTTACTGCAGGGGTCTTTGCAATGTGCAGGTGAACCAATGATGAGTTCCCAGTGGATAGTAAGAGCATTTCTCTGCCTTTTGGGAAGCGTGGTCCCGGAGGAGCTGGAAATTGCGGGAAGGTACTGGTAGCTCAGCCTGTGCCTTTTTTGTGAAATGGACAGCTTACCAAACCTCTAGGGAGTTTTGTTCTGGTTTTACGCAGCCTCCAGTAAGCCACCTGCTCTGCCTTGCAAACACCACTGCACTCTGGTTTGGGCTGGTTTTGTGGGGATGACACAGAAACCCTGGTACCTCCTGTAGCTCCTGATTTACCTTTTGTTAGAGCAGTGCAAGCTTGTGGTGATGTTTTGTGATACCTTTCAAAGCAGACTTTGTCCCTTTACCTCTTTTTCAGGAGACCATCTAGTTTCAGCCAGCTTGTAATTCCATTTAAACATGTATCAAATGGGTTTTTTTCATTTTTCTGTTTTGTGGTGTTCTCCCAGGAAGACACTCTGGAGTAGTGCATCAACTGACAAAGAGAAGACATTCATTTTGACGAGAGACAGGAAACTTGTCAGGACTGACAAGGAAGGTGTCTGAAAGCAAGGCTCAAATTAAGCAGTCTCACCTTCTGTCTGTGCTACAAATATGCAGAAGAATCTGAAGGACAAAGACTATGGATTAAAATCTTAAATGGATAAGTGCCAAGCAAATCCTAAAATGGTTTAAGCCTGTTTTAGCAGGCAGTGGCTGACTTGACAGCATCTGGGCCTCTGCGCTTTCTGGTCCTTTTGAAATTCTTCTGTAACTGTTTATGCATTGCACTTAGTTTTGGGGAGGGCACTCCTTGAAACCTTGCACATTAATTCATCCAGGACTTCCACTGTGGTTCAGCAGCTGTATAATCAATAGCATACAAGAGCTGGAAGTGAATAGAGAAATTTTTACAGAAACCTAGGTGCACACTGTGTTTAAACGAGGGCCTGGAGCTTGGTCCGTTTGAACTAATGCAAACTGTTCTGTGTTGTAATGGACCACTTTTGGCCCTGAATATTTAGCAACTTAGTAGTCACTGATACTTTCTTTTAGTGTGGTTGTATTTGGCAGAAGAAATATGAAAGCTCAAAAATACCTGGAAAAGTCTAGCAGATGCATGAAAATTTTCCCTGGGGAGCCCTGCCAGACAGTGCATCCAGACACAGGTGGTCAGACCAGGGAGCTAGCATTACTGGTATATGAAGAGGCAAAATATGATTTGTAGGATGATGTTTCTGGCAGATCTTTGGTTTAACAAATCTCTCAGTTATTTCTAGCTTTGCCTTACTTGATATGTGTTAATCATACTGATCAAATGTTCAGAGAAGGAATTATAGAAAGTCTCTGGTCTACATTACCATGCTTTTGATCTGTAGTGTTCAAAGTGCACATGGGGTAATGAAAAAAGAATACTTACTGAGGTTTTTTTATTAAGAGGCTACAGAAGAACAGGTGCGGATTTGCCAAGGAAACTTAAGAGATTTCTCTGATGTGATTTGTGCCGCTGGTCATTATGTGATGTGAAAGTAGCTGCATTAAGCCTTAGCCAAAAATCCACTACTTGCTCCAGGATAAAAATAGAGCTTTAAAGAAGGCAAACAAATTATCTTCTGACTATTCTGGTTTCGAGTTATTCAGAGAAGCTCCCATATGCCCCTAACAAAGATAAGGTATTAAACAGCCAGTAAATTCTGCTATACAAAAAGTGATTTCCACATAAATTGAGAAGAGGAAACCCAGTATTTATATACCTGTTGCTATTAAGTTTAAAACTAATAGTAACTGCTTGCATATTTCATATGATAATAATAATTTTTTTAAAAATCTCCTTTCTAACTCATAGGAAGAAATTATAGCATGGGAGAGCAAATTTATAAACAAACTGGGTAACTCAAACTTGGACAGTACTCTTGAATAAAAAAGGATAATGTTCAAATGAAGTCACTGAGGTATGGATGCTGATTACTTCAGGCTTCCTTGTTAAGGCTGAAAAGAGGGCTGCTAAATGTGAAATATTTTATAGTACTGCTGTCATAGCAGTGATGGTCTAAGAATACAAGCAAGATAAAGCTTGTAGAGAAGGAGAATATTGTTACATCTGCTGCTTCAGGGGGCTTGTGGTGGGAGGGAGCAGCAGATCAGATTTCAGTTTGAAAGCCATAAATCCTCCTGTTCCCAGAAAAAAAGACTGTTGCTGGAAACATGGTAGATCTTATTTTAATTTCTGATAGTGGGTGGTAGTAGTATTTGGCATTCAGCTGTCTTCACTCCTCACGTATATAGACTAGTTGCACTGGGGGAAGAGAGGAGTATTCTGGCCCTCTTTGATCTCTCTACTGAGAAAGCCAACAAAACTTCCAGTTATGGTGGTGGATTTTGTGTGTGTGTGTGATACAAACACCTGTTTATTTTCCATAAAGTAATAAGTCACCAGATGGTAAAGATTTTTATCCGTGCTGCTGTAGCTGGATTTGTACCAGTAAGTTGGAGCTGAAAGGTACCATATGGTACTGTTAATCCCTGAAGCATTCGTTATTCCTAAAATAATTTTCAACACCTTTTAGTGTTGACGTCTCTCTTTCATTAATGTCCATGCTTATTTATGTGGACAATGTTCAGATGAAGTGTAGCTTAGAGTATTTGGGTTTGTGTTCTTTTTATGTGAGTGTTCCTGAGATTCAGTGCCAACTAGAAAATTAACTGTCCTTGGATAGCAAGCTGGGGCTTACCTTAAATGAGTTGGTCATCTCATTGCAGTCGCCAGTGGATATGGACTGTCACTGGCAGCCTCAGCGGAGAGACAAACTGCAAATAAGTGATGTAACTTGGGAAGTGGTATGTGTTCTGATGGAG
Organism: Limosa lapponica baueri; assembly: GCA_002844005.1. Lineage (NCBI taxonomy): Eukaryota > Metazoa > Chordata > Aves > Charadriiformes > Scolopacidae > Limosa > Limosa lapponica. The sequence continues at coordinate 29,288 of KZ506066.1, forward strand.
AATATAAAAGGATTACTACAAAAAATGTTTTATTTTGAGTGACGGCCTTATTGTCACTGCCGACAAGAATCCACCAGACTGGGATGAGACTGTTCTGAGGTTCTGGGAGCTTATTTAAGATCACGGAATCACAGAACACCTTCCACTAGACCAGGTTACTCAAAGCCCCATCCAACGTGGCCTTGAACACTTCCAGGGCTGGGGCACCTCCAGCTTCTCTGGGCAACCTGTTCCAGTGCCTCACCACCCTCACAGTAAAGAATTTCTTCCTACTATCTAATCTAAATCTGCCTCCTTTCAGTTTAAAACTGTTATCCCTCCTCCTTTCTCTGCAGTCCCTGATAAAGAGTCCCTCCCCATCTTTCCTGTAGGCCCCCTTTAGGTACTGGGAAGTTGCCATAAGGTCTCCCTGGAGACTTCTCCAGGCTGAACAACCCCAACTCTCTCAGCCGAACAACCCCAACTCTCTCAGCCTGTCTTCACAGGAGGGGTGCTCCAGCCCTCTGATCATCTTTGTCTGGACCCTCTCCAACAGGTCCATGTCCTTTTTTATATTGGGAGTCCCAGATCTGGACACAGTACCTCAGATGGTGTCTCACTGGAGCGGAGAAGAAGGCAGAATCACCTCCCTTGACCTGCTGACCATGCTGCTTTTGATGCAGCCCAGGATGCAGTTGGCTTTCTGGGCTGCAGGCACACATTGCCAGCCCATGTTGAGCTTCGTATCATCTGACCACCCCCAAGTCCTTCTCCTCAGCAGTGCTCGCAGTCCATTGTCTGCCCAGCCTGTATTTGTGCTTGGGATTGACCCGACCCTCGTACAGGATCTTGCACTTAGCCTTGTTGAACTTCATGAAGTTTGTATAGCCATACATCTCAAGCCTCTCAGGGTCCCTCTGGATGGCATCCCTTCCCTCCAGCGTGTCGACCTCTCCACACAGCTTGGTGTCGTCGGCAAACTTGCTGAGGGTGCAATCAGTCCCACTGTCCACGTCGCTGACAAAGATGTTAAACAGTGCCTGTTGCAATACTGAGTTCCAGTGAGAAACTCCACTTGTCACTGGTCTCTACTTGGACATCAAGCCGCTTTCCACAACTCTTGGAGAGGAACCATCCAGCCATTGCTTGTGTTGTCCTGTGTGCTCCCCTGCTACAGGTCTGGAGCCAACTTTGCAGTGCACAGACTAGCTCACTGCTGGAAGCAGCGTGAGTGGCCTCATAGTCCATGTAGAATAGCTTACCCAAGAAGGCAAATTAACCTACACTGAACTTCAGCCTGTGCTACCCTGCACAGGATCTTTATGTGTAGACCACTGGCCTGAATCCAAGCTAAGCTAATAGTCTTCCCTTTAGTATGATGTTGACTGTTTGTGGTCTGCATGTTATATGGTGACTTTACTGAGCTGACAGTTGCTTGGCAGGCTGTGATTGCTTTTGGCTTTGTTGCTGGTGCTCAGGAGAACCATGTATGTCCATATGGTATTTTGAAGGCAGCTGGAAATAAGATTTAGTCAGTTGGAGTCAACCAAAAACCTTGTAACCAGAGTAGGCTGATACATCTCTTCTTGCCTCTTGGGATGGAGAATAAGACTCCAGGCATGGATATTTGTTCCCCTTTTGGGTACCACAAAAAGTGGAGAAAGTGTAGTATCTCTGCCCTACATCAACAGGTATAGAGGTGCAGGCTGTCAAATGATCAATGAAACAATCCTGTAGCTTAGTGCAATCCTCTGCTGCATTTTGATTTTAAAAACAAAACCAAACCCACTACATTTGCTTTGGAAAAAGCTCTTGTAATATTTTATTACAGAAAGATTGGAAATGAAGACATGACTGGCTTGATAGGAGGACATTCTCTTCTCAGCTTCTAAGTAAAAGAAGTTTAGAGTCAGAGTGGTATCTGGAAGCTGCTACAGATAAAAGTTTTGCCATCTGGCATGCAGGATTGGAGTTTGGGGGTAGGTGTCTGAGTAGGCAGTAATTATGGATAACGGATAATAAAAATAGAAAAGTTCATTTGGGAAGTTAAGGAAGGACAGCCTAAGTTTTGAACAAAACTGAACAGTGTTTGCTTTTTCTTTACATGTTCATGGAAAAAATGTGGAAAGGTAGATTTCAAATTGTGAGCTTTGGCACTAGCAAGAAACTCGAGTGCTCTTCCCCTCGGCCCGTCCTCCCCCAGTTTGAAGGTATTCTTTGCCTTGGCTCTAGTTCATTTCATAGTTCATTTCAGAGGTTAGATTTTTAACTCTGGTTTTACCATGCTCTGTGTGTGGACAAAGAGAGCAGATGTTTCAGTGCACATACCGAACAGACACAAAATTGAAATGAGTGTTTCCTAGAGTGTCTCATATCCCACAGTGAAAATGTCCCTCTGGGCTTCGTCCAAAGCTCAAGGAATTCTGCTCCTTTCACTCCTTTTGTGAAAATACATCTGTCTTTTGTCCTGCACTTAATAAGGGTCTTTAAAACTAGAGGTGAACCAGATGGCTTGCTTTCTGTTGCTACAGTTTCACTTAGGCTTTTGTTTGTGACTTCTTGTTGCTGACCCAGACTGTAGACAAGCTTTGTCTTTTGTCCATTTTTCGCTCCTTCTTTTGCCTCTTCTTCCCACCACCAAAAGCATCCTGAAGTGGGATCCAATTGACACTGATGTAGAGCAGTTAGTATTGCTGTTGCTAGTGGGCTGGGTTGAACAGTTCTTTAATTTGAACCAAATTCTAATTAGGTCCTTCCAAGCTGAAGCCCTTTGATACTGTTTCCACTAACTAGAGGGAAGAAAGCTTAAAGTGGCAGGGTTTTGAGGCAAGTTGTGGTGTGGATCAGCAGAAGTCCTGAAATGATCAAGTAACTCCAGCTGTGTGGATAGCTGATAATCTTAGAAAAATCCCATCAAAGAGTAATTGTATTTTGCTGTACCAGGTCTGTTTTTCAGAATGAATTGCCTGTGGGGTTTTACACGCTCTGACATTTAAAATTGGAATAAATACTTTTGGTTTTCAAATTTGGTTGCTGAATGTGTCCTCCATTTGCTGACTGATCTTTGCTAGATTTGAGGTTTCCCATTTCCCAAAGCACAGAGACTGTGAACAACCATTTTGACATTGTGCGTCAAGAGGCTTAGTTAACTAGAGCTGGTTTTAAAAATGTTCGTGAGAGATTCACATCTTTGGTCTTCTATATTACAGGGCTGAATAGCTCTCCTGTTTTTGCTGGGTTTTCTTGTGTTTTTTCCCCCCGCGATCTGCCAGCTCAAGTTCTTCATGTTATAAAATCATCTGGTTTTCACGCACAAATAATTAAACAGTGGAAGTTTTGTTATATGTTTATGGAACATACCGGTCAGCACAGCTAATCAGGTTTTTATATCATGACGTGGGACACTGTGCAGTGCTCCAGCTGGAGAAGAACAGTTGATGGTTTACACGTTTGTTCACAGACAGCTGGGGGTACTCGATACAAGACAGTTCTCAAACAGGTGCTGAGCAGCAAAGCTGCAGTACCTCAGCCATACTCAGTCACACATATCCCTCACTAATATTTCAGAAGTAAAATTTTCCAATTAACCTCCTTTGCTAGATACATATGCAGTACTTAATCCTTCTTCCTTGCTTATCTCGGGATGTGGCAGCGGCAGGGCCTGACTGGGCAAAACAGTCAGAGTTCTGCCTTCCTCTCTGCAAAGCAGTATTAAGGGTACTTAGCCAGGAGGAGCTTATTGATTTGAACATATATCAAACCATAGTGATTATGGGATGGTTCTCCTCTTCCTTATATAGAAAAAAAACCCTAAAGATAATAACCTGGTGCTCCTAATATGACCTTCTTCCTTCTTTCCAGGCTAAATGATCCCTTTTTGGAGACTGGTTTGTGCTGCCTGCAAACCGTGGACTGGTTCTCTGCTTTGAATGCCTTACCAGCAGCTTCCATTTCCTTTTTTCTTGGCAGGCAAGTGCAAAGCTCTTATGTGCTTTGCCTTTTGAAAATGTCATTTCAAAATTTGGGGCCTGAGAGATGGCCCCAAAACACTTACCATCAGCCTTACTTTTAAGTCATCTACCCGGTGATTCTGCTTTCTGTTAGCCCAGTGTATTCAATGTTGCATTAGACGTGACGTGTCCCACCAGGAGCTATATGCATAATGCAAAAGATTTGACTCTTTTGAAAGGTCAGTCTCTGCATGTATGAGGCTCCTGGTTGTGCTCACTGCAAGCCTTGGGAAGATATTTCAGTGTGGGGTTGGTTGGTTGGTTTGATGTTTTTAAAGCAGGTCCGCGTGATCTGACATTATAAATGCTGGTATAGTGGGGAGAAGGGCAAGGTGAGAACTCCTTATGGAGAAGTTCTACAGAACCACGCTGCCTTCCCACCACGGCTGTGGGTTTCCATCCATTCCGAAGGGGAATAGGTAGAAAGCAAACCCTGAAAGAGTAAGTGTGGGGAAAAAAATAAACCAAAACCAAAAAAAAAAAACCAGGAAGCTGTGCAGCAGTCTCTGGTTTACTTGAGAACTGTATAAACTATTTTTGTGGATCAAAACCCTCTGAACTTTCCATCTGAAAACAGGGATGGGAACAACAGCCACTCCCTTACTGAGCAGATGGCTGGAACTGTGAACAGCGAACTGCAGCCAGCAGTTACCTGTAAGTCATGGTAGGAGGCTTGAGCCCTGCGCTGCTGCTAGAAGCGCTTTGCATCCCCCTCCCTTTCTGGGACAAGAGATCATCTTAGCACTGTGCAATCCTCTTTAGGTGGAGCTGAGTGAATTTCCTTGTAGCTGTCTCCCATGAGTAGATGGAGGTCTTTCACTCTTGGGATTGCTTAGATGCTCACTGCTGGGAGTCTACCTCTTCCCTTGCCCTCTTTAATCCAGCCACGTGCCTGCATTACTGCATAAAGTTTTGATGTATGGCCGTATGCGTTACTGTTCCTGCTTTCATTTCTGTTCAAGCTACGTCAGCCTTTCCAGAAAGGCATAGTTTCCCCATCTGGTAATCAGCTGTGGAGATGCAGTCGCAACTTCAGTTAACACTAACTCTGATTTGTGTTCAATATGGGACTTTTGAATAACAATTCAACCTCCAGTGATTCCACAGAGGTAGTCGTTTTTGTTGTTTTGGTTGTATAAATGAGAGCTGGTGAGGGGGAGTTCCCTAATTAAACGGTCAGGCTTTAAGCGTAGTTTACTCCAACGTATACATTTAGTACAGAAACACAGTCCTTAGATGTGCTCACGGTAGAGTTGGTTTTTAGAAATAATAAATGGGCATGCATCCCACAAAATTCCAGTTCTGAGGTTATTTTTCATCCTGAAACAAATAAGAGTTGAAATCTGGTTTTGTGTTGAATTGGAAACACAGGAAAACTAAAAGCACAGGTTTTGAGGTGGTGTTCAGCTGGCTGCTTCTGAACAGCTGTAGCACCTCAGGCAAGCTGTCATTTTAGTCCTGCCACCTGCTGTCATCCTCCAAGGAGAGCTGCCTGCCGTGAGTGTGTTTGCTACTGCTAAGTGCAGTGGGTGACCCAGCAAGGAGGGTGAGAGGCAGCATGGGCGAGACTCCAAGAGGACAGGAACTCAACTATAATTCCTGGGAATCATTAATAATGTGGAGTAGGGGAGCCAACTAGTGTTGAATGTGGCAAAAATAAAACTTTCCTGCTTGGACTGACAAATGAAAAAATTTCGTCTCCTGGCCCAGAAATAGCTTTGAATTTTTTTTTTTTTCTTTTTCAGTGCAGAAACCAAAGCAAATGGATGGATGTTATGTAGAACATAAAGTGTCTGTTCCCAAACTGGATTAAGTAGTGGAAAGATAAGACAGAAATGCTCCTGGTGGTATAGTACGCTTTGAGTAAACAGAGAGCCGTTAAATTGCTGTGTGCTTTCTACTCATATTTAAACAGTAACAGTGCTCCTAATGCCCCATCACATTTCCTATGTTTACAAAGTCAGTCTGTGGCTGGCCTACAGTGCTTACAGATAGATAAATTGGTATTGGTGAATATTTTTGCTTTGTGTTTTAATAGGATGAGATTACTGTCCCTGCACTGGAGCTTTAGCACCTTAGCGTGCCTGCTCTCCACAGACTCCATGTGGAAGAGTCCTCTCGTGCTCCTTTTGCAGCCTTGCACAACAGTGACCAATTCCAGCAGGTCTGATGAGGACAGGAGTGAAAGTCTTGATTGTCAAAGGCTTTTTCCATTTTGGCAATTAAGCTGTAAGTTCTTAAAAATCTAAACTTTATCCATGCTTCCTTTTTTTTTTTTTTTTTGAGAAAAATCGTAGTTGGTGAGACACTGGAACAGGTTGCCCAGAGAAGCTGTGGTTGCCCCATCCCTGGAGGTGTTCAAGACCAGGCTGGATGGGGCTTTGAGCAACCTGGTCTAGTGGGAGGTGTCCCTGCCCATAGCAGGGGGCTTGGAACTTGATGATCTTTAAGGTCACTTCCAACTCTAACCATTCTGTGATTCTGTGATTCAGCTTTCTCTTGAGGACCTGAAGAAATCTGTTTTCTGGAATCAAATTGTTACCCAGCGGTACATGAAGCCCACAGACTGCACCTTAACAAAATAGCTGAAAGATAAGGAGTAACTGAGTATCTGTTTTGCTGGGCAAGCCTCTGTCCTTTGCTAAAAAGCTACCACATAAAAGGCAAGCGCACAGTTCCTGAAATGCTGTAAGTCTTGCAGCCCTGAATGCTTGTTCTCTGTTTGAATTTCCAGCCATGGTAGAATTCTACCACTGTGGACTGGTGCCTTGAGGGTGTAAAAGTGAAGACCTTGGAAAACTCCAGTAGTAGCACAGGCAGAACTCACACCAGTCGTTTTTGCTGTGTATGGCACTGTGGACCAAAATGGGTTGCTGTAGGCTTGAGATTCTCTGTTAAAGGGGAAGCTGCCAGTGTCCTGCAGACCCTCCTTTTCCTCTGTGTTTCAAGCCTTTAGGGGGGGCTACAGCAGCTGATAGACCTGTCAGTGTTCAGTAAACAGTAACTGCTTTTGTCCACGTTCTTAACTTAAGCCAAGTCGTTCAAACCTGCACTTTTCACTTTTAGCAAGTGAAAAACTGCATGTTAACTGATAACAAGTACTGGTAGATTTGTATACGGAGCTGGTTTGGTTTTGGTTTGGTTTTTTTAATAAGAATTTTTAGAGTTCTTTGTCTCTGCCTTGAATTGGGAAGGTATCAAAGAAAGGGCATTAAGTCCTTCTTGGTGTGTTGTAAAGATGCATCATCAAACAGTTGAGATGAAGAGGTTTGAAGGGGGGGTTGTTTGTTTTTGTTTTTAAGACTTCACCTAAGTAACTACATGTTTCAGCTCTTTGATTAGAGTCAAAACATCTTCAAAATGGGCAAAGAGCTTAACTGAAAGCAAAGCACTCAATTATGTACTTTCCAGCATGAATTTTTAGAATATAGCCCTGCAAGCAATGATGAACTGCATTTGGCACTTTTGTTAGCAAAGAAGTTTAACAGTTTAACCAACTGTTTAGAAAACCCCAAGCTTTCTGACCCTACATGCACAAATCATCATGGCTAAGATACCTTCTATCTTCATATCAATCGCAGTCTTTACATTAATTTTATAGAAAAAATATTTTGGAGATTTTTTTTATTGTAGTGAAAATAAGATACCATTATGTTCATATGTATACACACACATACAAAGAAAAGATTCACTGTATGTACACTGAAATACCTCATACTCAGTGTAACCAAGACTCTCCTCAGCTTGTACACAGCAAAGAGTAGCATACTTTTAAAACGTGCCCAATCCCAGCTGCCAGCCACTGCTGCGCTCAGCAGCACCAAAGCTCTCAGGGACGGCAGCCCAGCTGCACAGAAACGAGTCACAAGTTGATGCCTACCCTGACCCCAGGCTTCTCTACATTGTCCAGTTACCGTGATCGCAAGGCCCCGGTGTAACGGGATGGCTCAGCCATGCTGCTGCGGGGGCAGGAGGGAGCAGGCTGTGCTTCACAAACTCTGGCCCGGCTGAGAGCCCTTGGATCACCCAGAAGAAGGGGGCCTCTTGTCTCAAAACATCTGGACACAACAATATTCAGCAGCACCGTATTACTCTCTGCTGTCTTGTGTTATTTGGGCTTACAGTGGTTTATGTACTCATTTCTTTGACAGATTTGTGGCTCTCATACCCATTCCCTGTCACTCAAGGCAAGAAGATACTACACAAGTGATCCAGTGAGGTCCTCCAGAACACATAGAAGAATTGCATTGAAACAGTCACTTGTTTAGCTAAGCCGCCTATAGACAAGTAAGTAATTCTCACTGTCATTTAACTCTAAAAAGTATCAGATGACTGTTGGCACATGTGGGCCGAGAACTACAGAGTTCGTAAAAATAACAGATAACTTGGCCTTGTTTGCTAGCAGAAGTGATGTGAGACTGTTAGTGCCCCAACCCTGACAGTGGTGTTAATGCCGTAAACAAGAGACACTGGGTGACTGAGCAGAGCCCCAACACACTTTGTAACAACAAAGTAAATAACTCTCTTTGTAACTTGAAGATAAAACTCCGCTTCTGTACCTCAGGAGGCCCCCATCTCAATTCAGCTATTTTTAAATGCTTCAGGCTGACCTTTCTTGTTTAAGGAATTCTACGCTGACTTCCACAAAGCCAAGAATAATCTCATTTTTTCCCTTCCCCATAGGAAAGTGCTGCCATCCTAAATATGCATGCACTTAAATACCACAGCCTGTTTTTGAAACAGAGTTCATGGTAGGCTATTGCCCAGTTCAGTAAAGACAACTCGAATATTACTTCGCTGAATTCAACATTGAGTAAACACTAAATATATTTTTTAAAAGGATGGGCACAAATGCCACTGTAGTATTTCATCATTAAACTATTCATCTTTCAAGATCAACAATTACATCTATTATGAAAATAAGCTGGCAGGGAAACACACAACAAATAAATAATAGGTATTAACTTATAAAATATCAAACAAATTGTCTACATACAAAAAAGTCAATGTTAGTCACTTAAGCTTCACAGAACACTTGTGTGACAGAAGCCCTTTTGTGTCCCAGCTTGTATGTCTGTCAGGAGCAGCTGGAGAACCAACCACCTTGGCTTTAAAAACCCTGTACTGTGCTGCAGAAGTACTGCCCCGTCTTGCTGAGGTGCCGTATGTGGTCACTGACAGGCAGTGGTGACGCTTCTTGTTGGGGAGAGCCTTTAGGAGGCCTGCAGGCTCAGTGCTGTGTTCTGTTTTGTTAATGCCAGGTGACAAAATGTACATCAGGCATCTGTACAAAAGAGCAATTTTTCCGGTGAGGTTATGTTTGTGTTTATAATGGAAATGCTTTAAATAAATTCTAACATCATTCTAGTACACTAATTCTCCCCTACAAATCATTCCTGTGCTAACCAAATATTTCTTCCCACTAGTGCTTTATACCTGTGAAATTGCTACAGTAGCCTCCAGTGAGGGGATAAATGCCAGACAGGGATTTTAAATGTGCATTTTATTTTGGTTGAGCATGTATCTTCTCTTACCTGAGGAGAAATTTTTTTTTTTGCCTTGGTATACAAACTTTCACTCTCTGTTTCAGAGTTTAAGAAAAATGAACTTTCATAACCTCTGCCACTTCTGATCACCTCTTAAAAATGTCACTTTACACAGAAAAGCCAGAAGTAATTGAGATAAACAGACATCTGTACATTTTAGCCGTTCATTTAGAAAACATCTGTATCCATCCATGCAATGTTAAGACTATAAGTAACTTTGCAGTTACATCTGAGCACATTGCTATGGCAACAAGGTAGTCTTTATCTCCCACATGTGTTCTACTGATTTCTTTTTTTCTTAAAGCAGCTTCCTGAAATGAAAAACAGAGAAGCAATGATTAAGTTAGTCTCTTTCAAACATTGGATTCGAGGCTTTATAGGAGGCAGCCCATACTACTTTCCAGCTGTGGAAAATTTAGATGCTGATCCTTTGCAAGATGAAAAAATGAACAACTGTCATGGAAATATGTGAACTGCTCTTATTTTCAATTAAAAAAAAAAAAAAGGATAGTTGATGATCTTGGAACACAAGATTTTTACTACTGTAGCTATTTTTAATAGGATCCCAAGGAATTGTACTACAGTATCTTTCAAACTAACACAGCTAGCTGCAATTTGCTACAGTGAGAGTACAGTTCATAGGAGTGTGTATGCTAATAATTAATTCCTTAATGACCTTTTTCGTGGTTAAATTGCACCAAAGCATGCAGTTCAGCTTGGTTAATTGTTTGGATTTGTAAACTTTCTATTGTGGTAGGTGCCCACCATCCCAGACAGGATTGTATTAGTGATCTGTTGGGTTTTGGTTAGTTGCCAAGTCTTGAGAACTCAAGCTAAACTAACATGCTTTTAAAACTTAACGTTAAATGGAACACCAGGCAGTAGTAACCACAGTAGAAGAGTTAAGAAGGTTCTATCTGTGCTTTTAAGGACCTAAATAGATGTCAGTGCTTCTGCAACACCTATTAACTTTGGGATTCCTCTTCACTGCTTTTAACATACCTTCTGGGGTTATCTGCTTTTGACAATGATTATGTTAAGTACTTTAAAAGGGTTGAACCTGTTCAGAAATGATGTTGAAATCTTAACCTCTAATGTTCCAGCATTTCTAGACCTTTCATATGAAAAATACAGTAATGTAGTAAAGGCCACATGAGAAAACATGAAAGGAATTAGTTATCCAGACAAGACATTTCACTCACATTTGATGCTGCCTAACAAACTCTGCAAATTGACGGTCTTTAGCGTAGAGCTCTATAATTCGAATTCTGTCCTGAATTTCCTAGAATACAAGAAACATAATTGTAAGTACATAATAGAAATTAGAATACCACTGAAAAAACTGATTTCTGTTTTTTGGTAAATAACATACCTATGCTTTGCTGTTTCAAGAAACAGAGCTTGAAATTGGGCACTCCAATACTAAAATTCTTCTTTACGTTATTGCTTTTTTTGAGTAAGTAAGTGAAGCACGTCATTGGAGTCCAGCAATACTTTACTTTTAAATCAAAGCCAGGCTTTGGATAGCGTGTGGCATTTCAACAGGCTTTAACAAAACCATTTCTCTCTCATAGATACTTTGCCTAAAAGCCCAGCTACAGGCTGGATTCACACCTCTTCCAGTTGCTTAAGGATTTGTGGTTAGTTCCTGGATATAAATCCCTTCTCTTTAGCCTTCTAGAGTAAAACGTGGATACTTGTATACAGGAAAAAAGGAGAAGGATGTGACCTAACTTACAGGTTATGGAAAGACCTGTAAAAAGGCCTGGAGGCTCCTGGTTTTCACTGTATATATACTCTTACATAAGGTAGTTGGCATTAAAAGCTACAGGCTGTGTTGAGCAATATAGAAAATCTCCCCAACTCCCGTGAAGTTACTTTAGCAGTCAGCTCCTTTATCATGTGAAATTCATTATAGGTCAGAACACACCCATTCCTTTCTCTGTATCTAATAGCAAGCAGGGAAAGAATTCTCTCCTCTTACGGTGTTGCAGCAGCCATAGTTGCAACTTGTCTATCTAGAGTGTAGGCGCTGGGGAAAGATTGGGCTCACCTCTTGGGTTACAAGTGTGGAATAAGCTTATTTGGTCACATGATCTTTTCCATGCCACTATGAAAACAAGGTCATTTACCTCCTTAGTAAGCTCACTGTTTTCATAAATGTGCCTGATCTCTTCACTGCTGTAGTCTGTGGATGTCTCTGCACTGGTAGAACTGTAGGACGTTAGCTGAGGGTATCTCCGGTAATAATGGCTGTAGCCAGTCGTATCACTTTCATACATGGGGTTGTATTTAACTGCATTCTCAATGGATGAGAGGCTGTCACCCTGCCTGGGGGAGCAATAAACAAACTGTGAGCTTCTCTGAAGCCTGGAAGGGCAGCAGATAGATTTAGGAAGCCTGGCATTTGGAGGCACCTGTACATCCTGTTGCTTGTCAACTATGTGATATAAGACTTACGACAGGATTATCCTTATTGTAGCAGATGCATTTTAAAAGATTAGATGGTGTCACTTACCCCTGTGAGTCCTCTGTGTCACTCTTTGTGTACTGGTCTCGAAGGGTCCTGGCCAAGAAGAAAATGACAGCAGATGCCACAAGAAGGAATCCTGCCACAGAAGCAATAGCAATACCCACAACCAGAGGCTCAGACACATATTCTTCGCAGTGCTCCCCTCTGTACCACCAGTTCTCTCCCACACGACACCTGCAAAACAGAAACCCAGGGAAATTAAACACCAGCAAAAGCTGGTTAACGTAAACATATTTAGCTTCCTTTTACGACGTGCCTCAGTTAAGTCATCTCAGTAATAACACCTCAAGTTATGCCTTGACTGAACCTTGCACATGACACATCAAACACTGTAAAGGCAGAAAGCAGTTGTCTTAATGAGCTTGTAATGCAAATGAAGGTGTGTTAAACAAGCAGAATGTTTATTGTCTAGTGAACTCCACCACAGTTAGTTAAATAAATCCATAAATGCTTAGAAACAAGTGTGTGTCCAAGATTGTATCTTTGGAACAGTCACCCAAAACAGCATTCAGTGTATCTGCCTTGCTGTGGTTTTGAACTTGAGAACTTTAATATTAATACTGACTTTAAATATACCAGTGAAAATAATATATTTGCATTATGTGTGTTTTGGAGTTTTTGCTATAAAAAGTCAAGGAAGTGTCAGGTATTATGACCGCTCACATCAATGAACTGAATTAATAATAAACATCAGTAAATTAAGTCTTCTAACATAAACATCTGAAATAGTTTCTTAATAAATACTGGCTGGAGCATTCTTGAGTTCAGATACTTACCTGCTTCTAATTAACGCTATTATACAAATATGATAAAATTTATACTACATCTGTGATAGTATCC
>KZ506066.1:45788-57294 GCA_002844005.1 Limosa lapponica baueri
TACCAACAATTTTTGTCTAGCTGATAGAGGACGTTTAGGATAGAAGTGATTCTTACCAGCTCCAAGAATCGCTGCTCTAATGCTTTGTATTCAGGGGAGTTTTTATTAAACAGGTCCTCTGAAAACATCATGTTGGTAACCCGAAGACTGAAAAACACGACTAGAGCTCGTGACGGGATAGGAGTGCTATTGCGATTTTCATGTGTGGCCCAAGCCACACTGGCCATCTCTGTGGAGTGGACATGAGTTGTTAGCTCCACGTGACTTTCAGTCATGCTCCTTCCCTCCTTAGTCAGCTCAGGAGAAAAGTGGACGGTGCTCACACCACCCAGGTCCACTGAAACATCCAGGACTCTCGTCGTTTCATCTCCCAGCTTTGTTGAGGTAGCGACAGATGATGATGCCGTGGATCCCACAGGAGGGAGATAGGACAGACGCTCAACAGTGTTCGTTGTTACACTCACTGTTACATGAGAGTTCATAACAGTGCTGAAGCTCATGGAAACATCTGTGCCCTGGTCTGTGCCATCCTGCACAGCAAAGCCCTCTAGAACAGTGGTCTGATCTATTACAGAAGGGACTGCAGTTGAAGCTTGAGTGGCAGTTGGCATTGCTGATTGCACTGTCTGATCTAATGAGTTTTCTAGTGTTTTGTCAGTAGGCCAAACATCAGCTGGTTTCTTCACTGGTGATCCAGTAGTGTCTTGGCCTGCCAATGATGAATCTAGGGTTTGCTGCTCTTCTGTAGAAGCATCAGGCTTTACCATGGAAGAATCTGCAGTCAGAATAGTTTCTGAAGAGCTTGTGTCCAAGTGGCCTATTGTAGCAGCTTCAGTTACATCTGACTGCCCCACTGTGAATAGTTCTACCATTGTCCTGTCTTCATTTTGGTGTTCAACTGCTTCAGAAATGATGTTCTGACCTACAATGGACTCTTCAGGTTGCTGCATACTGACGGTCCCTGTAGATGTAAGGAAACTGTCTTCCACAGGCAGACCTGTATTGTCTGGTGAGACAGGGACCTCTCCAGTTGGCATGTCTATAGAGGAATGGTCCACTGAAGGCTCCAAAACCAATGATGGTTTAACAGAAGAAGAATCATACACGCCTGATACTTCTGTCTGTGTAGATGGTTCCACAGATGACGGCTCTTCTGTAAGTAACAGAGATACCTGCTGAGTTGTAGTCTCTGGAAAGACAAATGTTTCAGATTCATCAAGGAGATCTTCTTTTATATTGGCCATACCTTCATTCTCGTCTTTGGAAGGATCATCATCTAATTTATTCTTAGAGTTAAGAATATAGTCTAAGATCATGCCTTCAGGAATATCCTCAGTTCTGATTAGCAAAGACTCATTGTCATCTTCAAGCCAGCTATCAGGACCAGGATAGAAAACTGGTTCCAGTGTTGCTTCTTCCCAAGGCCAAATACTTGATTCCATTTCTTTTCCTGAACCATCAAAAGCTGAACCAGACCCATCATCATATATAATTCTGTCTCCGAGATATACATCAGTTTCATCTTCCATAGGGTGTACTTCTAAGGGAAAAGGAATTTCTTCCACAGACTCATGCAAAACAGAGTCTGCATTGGTACTGTCTGCATTATCGCCTGCAGGACTATCCTGAATTTCTTCTTCTTTCTCACTAGATACTGTTTCTTTAATATCATTTTCTATGACTGATGAAGAGGCCACTGTTGGTGCAGAAAGCAGAGGAACTGCATAATCATCTGTAGATAGAGGTTCTTCAGGCACGAGGTGAGGAGGACTTGAAGGCAAAAGAAGGTCTTCAGATAGTCCAGTCGCTTCAAACACTAAAAGTAAAAATAAATTTCCAATTAGTTGTTGTTTATGATAAAAATGCCATTAATTTTATTGTCTGTAGATCTGTATTCAATATGTTTCCCATGATATAACCTGGCCTTTGTATGCCTAAGTCAGAAGGACCCCTGTTGACCCCTCCCACTTTTCATTCAGGTATTCTGTGGTCCAAGTCAAGACTGCAGAGTAAGCAATAAAGCAGTAACTGTGTGGCATGTCCTTAGGCTAGTCAGCCTGCTTCAGATATCAGTTACCTCTGCATGGCATCACCTAAACATGCCCTATATGAAAATACTTCTGTGCAATTAAAGAAGTACCATGTGTGTACCATTTCCTGAAGGGATAAGCAGGAATTATTAGCTGTTAGAAACATTTTACCTTAGCACATCGTTCTTGGATACACGCGCATGGGAGAGGTAAAAACTATAAAGGAAAGATATGCAATTTTTTAGACCTTTCTGAAAAGTTACTTTGGTGAACTATACCTCTGGTGAGTATCAGGAAGTGCTGGCATCCAAATTTAAACTTCAGTCAATGGCATTAACTTACCATCTAAAGAACTGGGGGCTGAAAGCCATTCCAGAGAGTCCATAGAATCCCGCCCTAACGCTGGTGCAGTGACCAAATGAGGAGTCCAATTCCCATCCTCTAAATTCAGCCCATCAGGCAAAGAAGTGGCATCAGCCTCTGAGGAGAGCGGAGCTTCAGGTGCCAAACTGGGCTCAAAGTCCAGATTTTCTGGTGCTGGCCGGATTTCATTGTCATTGGACTGTTCACTATCTGAAGCGGAATCTGGTTTGGTGAAATCAAAGGGCAAGGTATTGCTGACAGTTGATTCATCTGCTGAAGGCCGTTCAGCTAAAAAGGTGCTGTCCTGGAACATAAACCCACTATTAATATTTCCACTGTTACAGGGGAAGCATTGGCTGTCCGCATCGGGCTGAACTCATAAAGGGTGTTAGCAGCAGCCAACAGCAAAATCTGGTACTCCTGCCTCTGTGAGAAAGCAATGCACAGCAGCAGGAGGGGCCAAACCGGGAGAAACCAGCAAATATATACCCTTTGCTGGTCATGTGCCATGTGCATGTAAAATGCACATCCGTGTGACATACATTGCATGTCCAGTCACGTCCACTAAAAAGGGAGAGAAGCCATTCAGGTTGTCTGGAGTGCAGCTTCAGTTACGGTATTAAGAGATTTACCATCTATACCAACTCCACCTCCTCTCCTTTTCTTTACTGAAAAAAGGGATCTGTCCATTTGTAATTAAATCAAAGATAAACACGCACAGTACTGTCTGCCTTCCTAAAGTATGAAGATGTCTTAGCAGCTATTATTCATCAGCTACATAATGAATACAGTAATTATAAGACTATAGTTACTAGGATACGTAAAACTGAGTTTAGAAACTGAACTTGAATGCCCTCATTTATTGCTATCTTTTAGTATGTGGGTATGAGAACCCAGGAAAGAAGCAAAAACCATAATGTAAAGAAGAGCATTTAGAACCTGGAATAACTTTAGTCTCAAAGCTGAGATGCCTGTGCAGAGGAAAAAAGAAAAAAATAAATGTATCGGCAGTAATGGTGAACAACAAAAAGTATGCACAACGAATTTGCCAATCATCTGAAACGTGAAAAAAGAATTTGTTTTTAAATCTCCAATTTACACACTGTTTACTTACTACTCCATACCCCAATCATTTTTTTGGTTTACAGTTAGAATACTTAGCACATTTCATCTTTGAATATTCATCTACTACCATGGTGTCTCATGAGGTAATTATATTGGGAAAAACCAATGAAGAGATGAAGTTATTTGGGTCAAGGCTAGAAAAGCAAGCTGACTGCCTAAGGCTCAGAAATTAGTGCTTCACATTAATACCTGACCACGTATCAATGCTGTGTCATAGTCTGAGATGGACAAAAAAAACCTTGGGGTATGAAAAACTGCCAAACAATTTCAAGAAGCCTCAATTTATGAAGAACTAACCAACTGCTGCTGATGACTAGTAAAGTTAAGTGGGCAGTGGATACAGGTTTCTGTAATACGTTATTACAGTTCAAAACCATATTAACCATTTCTGTAGCTCACCATTCCTGTCTAATCTCCTTCTTTTACCTGACCAGCATCAGTAACAGGAACAGTCCAAATACTTTTCAATTTGATATTATACTGCTGGTTGAAACGTGAGTGAATTGAATTTTCAACTTCATCCAAACTGCATCTGAATGCTTTGGAAACGAGCCAGTTAAGTTATTTTTATTAAATTATTTGTCTTGTACTGACCTGCATTGATCACATTTTTATAACCAGTTGTTATGCCACCACAGTCTCCTCACATTTTTTAATTTATATGGTAACAATCAGTCGAAAAGTATATATACCATTTAGACATGTGCTCCAGCAATTATCTTTTTTGGCAAAATTGATCATTATAAATAAAGCTGTAAAAAAAGTTACTGTGCAAGATTAGAAACAAATTACACATATAAATTCCATAAAGAATGAATAAGGACTACCAGCAATAGCTTCTCAATACTTCTTTTTTTTTTTCTATGTGAGCATTTAGTTGCCAGGGATTGCACTTCATCATTTATTTGAATGTGTATAGATGTTCCTATGACAACTAACATTATTCAAAGATTCTTGTTACATTGCAATATATTATATTAACAAGTTTAATATCATATTGGCAAGTTCTGGTTTTCAGTAATGTCTTTTGAAAGGCTTACAAATATGACAGATGACTGCAAACACAGAATTCCCTCCCTGATTTTCCATTTTCTGCTGCCAGAAAGGCATTGTATTCAGCGAGCCAGAGCATTGTACCTGTTACAACTCAACAGAAATAACAAGAAAATACAGATTTCAAAAACTAGACTTGATTTTTTCTTCACTTTTTAAGACAGCTGTAAAACTCAAAGAATTAATGATTAGTTGGTACCATCTGCTAGCAATCAGATGGTGAAGTCATGATAGTCCCACATTATGTCATGAGTATATATGATAATACAAATCCAATTTATTCTCAAATCAGCTAAGGAAATAATAGCAAAATTGTTTTGCTAGGTAGGTAACAGTTCTACTCAACTGTATCTACTTGAACCATAAAGGTTTGACATCTGTGGAACTAATTGACTAATCATTTCAGCCTTGTTTACTGTTTAAGCATTTTTATGATTTTTTTAAATTTATATGAAATTGCTTTCCCAATTATGTGTATTACAGATTGTACACAGCTGTTTTTAATATGCTCAATATCTTTTACATAATTAGAGTTTTTGATTGAAGATATAGATGACATTTTTCTCATCATGGACTATGAATAATAAAGTAACTTCCAGAAATTTTTCTTGTATATACTATTCCTTAAAATTGGCTTAAAATTTATTATTGCAAAGCTACCTCTAGTCTAAAATCTTCTTGCCTGCACATCTGTCAGAGTATCCACAGATAGAGTGTAAAGATGGCAGAATTCTTTGTCTTACTAAAACGCCTGCAACATTTTAATCTAGTTAGACAGCTCTAGTAAAGAGAAAGCCCCTTCCTGAAAGTTAACTTAATTTCATGTTTATCCACACCATATTTAAGCCATTTATGGCAAATCCATATGAATTTGCATTTTAGACATCAATGATAAGTTTTTAAAACTCAGGGAAAACTCACATGAAACTAAGGATATTATACCCATGGCTGTTCCAACAAGAATATTTGGGTTCAGTGAAGTCACCAAGAATTTTGCTTCCATAAAGATTTCAGAAGTTGGCCTGAATTAAATGTGTCTGTTCACAACATTATCTCATAAAGAACTTAGTGAAAAGCTACCACCAAGCATAGGTGGATCTGGACTTTGTGGCATGAACTGAGCTCATTTCTTCTTGGAAGTCACATCTGTGTTACACAACAGAGTACAGAGCAGAAACCTACGGGATAAATCCTTAAGCCCAGACAATGCTCCACCATTCAGAAATTCTAGCTGTCGGCAGAACTAATTAAGTCGATCCCAGCATCGCTGGCACCTAACTTGGTATCTCTGCGTAAATCCCCATTGCATTGTATAGACATGGTCAGTGATACTAAGGCTCCTGTCCACTGGGGAACTTCAGTCTATGTCCTGGGTTGCTTCAGAAGTAATCGGATGACACAACTTTGATTTCAAGACACACACACAAACACAAAAAGAAACCACTGGCTGTTATTTTCCTGTGTTTCTTTTGCTGCTATTAAGGGGATGGACATAATTTTAAAACTGAACTGAGAACTTTCAGTGAAAGCAATACAGTAATAAAAGGAGCTTATGAAACTTACCCTGTTATCTCTTCTAGCAGCCAGCTTTACTGCTTATAGCTATTTTTTGCTTTCTAAAGAAAGGTAGTATTGTGGGAAGAATCATGTCTTTAGAGCAATTTACAGTCTAAACATTATGAAAAATCAGACAAAGGAAGCCTAAGAAGAAAGACCTGGCTGGACAGCCAGGAACACAGTGCTGCCATGTAATAGAAGATGTTCACGGAAAACTGTTGTGCAACTGATACCGAATTATCAGATGAGAGTTTTCACCAGAGGTTTTACTCCAGTATACGGTGTGCCTTCATCGCTACTTTTTTTGCATGAACAACAGGATAAAGAAGCTCTGGGTGCTGGCTGTAATTCTACCTTGCTGGGTTAAGTTGTTCAAATGTGTCCAAAGGCCACTGCTCAGAACCATACTCACATCGAACTCTGGGCGCTCCAGCACAACTGGATGCTCAGTAATCCAGGATGGGTCTTCTGCTGTAGGGTGCAGTATTTCTTTCACTGTGGAAATATAAATACTTGGGATATAAAGGCTGTAGTAGCAACATGAGGAAGTTGTTTTGGAAGACTGATTGAAAAACCCTCCCCTCGTCTCAGATTTGTGAGTAAAATCTCTTCAAAAAGTTTCCCAGAGATATTTTGTTTCTGGAAATGCCCCCAGATCACTTACAGGAAGTACAGAGGAAAAATGAGAACAGAGGGTGGACAGCACTCCTCCAACACCTCTAGCAGGATTGTTGAATATCAACAATAAAGCAGGTATTTCCTTTGTGCTGCTCTAGGCCAACACAGAGCTACTAAGCTGAAGGTCATCTTGGTGCAACATGCCTGATGTGAACCACATTTCCCCTTCTGCTCCTGTTAACTGTTTAAGTATTACTGAATTTGCACATCACAAACCTTGGTGTCAAAGAAAAAAAAGGCTAATCTAATGGATTAAGACTGGGGTATTACTGCTGATGACCTGGTTAAGATAAAACTGAAACAAGCTACAACACAGTTGGTTTTGTTGCTTCTTTTTAATTATTCAGAGGGCAGCTGAATAATTCACTCATCTCTGAGATTTATTTTGTAATACTTTAGATGTGTGGCCCACCAGTGCATCATAACTGATACCCACCATTAGTAAGCTGGAGAGAGTTAGGGTCTAAAGACAAGGAAGTGTTTTCAAGCAAGGCATTTTTCTGGAGGATTTCAGCGATATAATCTCGGAAATCACTGATGGTGTACACAACTGTTGGATTATCCTCTATGCCCATAAAGGAGTTGTCCTCCACTTTGTTGGAATGAAGGTTAATCAGGTCCCAGGTGGCATTGCTGATGGCTTTTCCATCAAATGTGACAGCGTAGCGAACTTCCACCCCGCTTCAGTTGTACAAAGAGAAAGAAAATACAGAGGAGAGATACAAGGTTTTTCAACGTATAGCAAGCACTATGATTTTTTTTTCCTGAGAACCTATGTCAATACCTTATTTTAATATAAAAAAAAATATTGCATTTAAGGATTATAAATAAAAACAATGTAATTGTTTTCACCCTTCTGTCTGCCTGCCTGTGCTTTCCACCACTGTGAAGTTCTCAAAGACAAGGCTACCAGAACCTGACATCTGGTCTGGTCCCAGCCCCATATTTCTACTAGTGAATGGTAGACAGATCACAAGCAGACCAAAACGGTGGCTTTCTGCCAGCATTATTAATGGGTCTGCTGGCATGCAGTGGTGTGAGTGATGGTTTTAAGGTTATGCCAATAATGGTAATGGCTCTGAGATATGAAAACAGCCTGGAAAAACAGGCTGTATATAGTAGCAACGTACAGTAGCAAGAGGGAGCCCTGATGACTGTCACTGTGCAGTGTCAATCTGCTTGAAATAATGTCTTTAATACATCTTATGATTGGGAACATTTTTCTAGATTTATTGATCATTTGTTCTTTTAAAAAGTTTTGTATCTATGTACAGCTCAGCTCTTTTCATATTAATTCTCCTCCATTTTCTTAATTTTCTTTTCTTGAATATGTCTGGATGTCCTTTCCCATACAACAGCATAGGTAGCAATCAGATTTACCATACACTGGGCAGAAGCACAAGGGAGCTTTAGAAAATATAAAATATTTTGGCTGTGCACAGGACACAGCAAGAAAATGAAGTAATCTATGAAGTGTTAGAAAAATGTGCTCCAGAGACAGGTTTTCCTCATTGCACAGAGCTGGACTGGATCGCTAAAGTAATGGCTCTGTTCAGAGAAGTCTCTAAAGCCCCAGCGCCAGATACAACAGAATCAGCAAACACACTGACTAAACCCAGGAGCCTCCTGGAGTTTTGCTGCTGGCTCTATTGATGAGATGAGCCCACCACAGGCTCACTGTTGGCACTGTCAGCAGAGGAAGTAAAAGAGAACAGCAGTAGTGAAAAGGCACAGCAAAGACAGAATACAGTATGCTCTTCAAAAGTAACATTTAGATTTAACACAACTATGCTGTCAGTTGCAGTTAATAATTCCTAACTAGTAACTCTACCACCATCGTCTGTCTGGGAAGGGCTAAAACATCTGGTACTTGGAACATAACCTTTGTGCATCTTAGCCTGCGGAAGTGCAGAGTAGCAGAGGATGGCTTTAAGTCACTATTGTTTGTGAAGAGATTCATTTTTTCTAAACTTTCTTCTAAAATTCGAATGCTCATTCTCTGTAAAACTGTGGAAACTGGTTACACCTTCACTGACAAATACACAAAAGAAAATAATACTTCTAGTAAGTTAAAGGCTGCAGTTCATTTTCTGTCTTGTGAAATTCTTAAAATAATAAAATTTAAAAAAAAAATTAAAAGGAGGAATATTTTGCATGCTTAACCTGCATACGTCAAACAAAAACCAAGTCCAGATTGATCCCATCTTCTGCTAAAGAACGTTTGTAAAAGTACTGCTAAGATGTGCAGCACCCTGGCCTTGAAGTAGCTAAGCCAACTGCCTTTGCTGGAAAACTACGGTTTTCTTACCTACTTTAATGACTATAATAATAATCATCCCTTATCTATCCAAGACTTTGCTGCAAAGTATAAAGACCTTGAGTCATTGTTAAGCAATTTTGTTTTCTTCACAAAAGAGACTCCTATACTCAATTTAGCCCAGTAGCTGACTTGTGTTTAGGAAGATTTTCCCCAAGTAGTTTTTTATGATTAGGACTTAAATAAGCAAATTAGGTTTATCCATAATCAAAACAGAGCAGTTACTCACAGTTTCTGGTAGAACCCCCTCACATAATATTTATGCTGGATAACTATCTCGCTCTGGAGCCAAAACTACAAATCCCCAAAACAGTGCCCTCCAGCTAAACTTGTTTTTCCATCTGTATTCTGACAATATATATTAAAAAGTTGTCTTTACCTGTCCTCCTCAGGAGAGCTGAATATAGAAACAAAACAAAACACAAAAGCAAAACCTGTTAAATCAATGTTACAGTTTCCTTTAAGTCCTCTAACTTTCAACAAATACGGTTTGGTATTCTAAGGGCACACAAATTTGAAAAAGCATACAGCAAAATGGTTACAAGCTGCGCATTTATTTTGCTCCGTAACAAACTGCTCTGCTTTTACTGAACTGAGATATTTCCTATTGATCACAAGGAATCAGCAGAGCAGAGCCATCTCATCTTACTGCAAATAATGCAGTTAAATTGCTGTCAGTACCAAGAAAATCAAGGCTCATTAATTCTACCTAAAAGGTTTAGTTTACAAACATGTTTTCTTTGCCATGCACAGCAGAGCACAGAGCCCTGGTATTCTGCCAGAAATATCAACCTTTTATTTGTGTTCTTAAATGAACTGAGAGCTTGCAAATGTATTAGGCTGCAAATATTGAGATGGAAGGTTTTGCTACCTCCCAGGCTGAGCCTCGGCAGAGTTTCCCATGTCATTACTCCAGTTTGCTGTGGGTATAGCAACAAATCAAAGTAAGAACTGGAAAGTCAGGCCTGCCTCTGGGCTCCTACAAGGGCTGAAGACAGTGGCATTCCGTTTCCCTTGCTGACACAGGGATAACTATTATGTATCTACGAACTAGTTTATTAGGTCAGGTAATTATTCTCCTATAGCAGGCTATGACAAAGTGGAGTTTGTCAGTCCATTTGCACAATTAGCACTGGGAACCCTCCTGTCATGTTATATTAAACATTTAATAATTTCATTTCTATACCATCCTCTTTTGGTACTTCTGACACATTGTTGGAACAACCTCACCCCTCTCTGTGTGACAACTGCAAGGAAACAAGGCATGGCAAGGACAAACAGTTTGTATGCAGTAATGAAGAATGTGGGGAGTAAGATGGGAAATGAGTGCAGTTTAGGGTTCCAACCATAAAACCTTTCTCACTATAGCTGCTTTGTTACTTGCATGTATTCTGGCTAGAATGTATAGGCTGGAATATTATAAGAAATACAGTTTACAACGTCTCACAGAAAACACAATTTAGATTGACTCATGAACTCACTAGATTCTGAAAGTTATATCCAGTCCATTCGAAGAATCATAATTTCTTACCCAAGTACCCCAAAACCCAGACATCAGATGTTTAATGCACAATACAGGATCCCCCTTTTTCCCAAATTAACTTAAAATGTCACTCTGAAGCACTAATTGATTTAAGAAACTAGTCTTTAAAAATATTTATAAGAATAAAGAGAGTTATAACATTACAAATCATTTATCAAACTATTCACTGACCTTTGCTTTGATCAAAGGGAAGAAGACCTTTACATGTCTCAAACACCGACCTTTAGAGTCATCCCAAATTGACATTTAAGAAGTTGGGAAAAAACTTAAATACACCACACTTTTCCAAAAAGGTTTCTGTGTTCTTTCTCATTTAATATTAGGACACATCAACGGTATTGAAGAAGTATCAGATATGAATTTTAAATTAGAAAAGACCTCAATTTTAGGACAGAATCTTGAATAAAACTGCCTTGTCTTAAAATCAAGGCAAGCACATCATGTGAGATTTGCTGGTGGATGCCAGGAGCAAAAATGAGAAGATTACATTTACATACAGTTCTGTATTTCTGTTTCAACCTCTGTATATAGAGGTACCAAATATGAAAGCACTTGTCCTTTGGTTAATAAATCCTAGGAACTCCCACGCACGTGCCCGCCATTCTTCCAAGAGTGGTGCTAGCATATTGCACCATCATACACGATCAGTTTCTGTATGCAGCAGTATCTTTTTACCTGTAATCCAGAACTTGGATGTTTTTGTATCCAGGCAGTCCTTCAAATACGCTTTCCATCTATTTTGAGAAGAAAACAAAAAATTAACACAGATTTCCTCTACCCTACTTATTTAGTGAAAAATCAGTAAATACTTTCAACATTTACTAAAAATGTATCTGAGCT
>KZ506066.1:104037-116135 GCA_002844005.1 Limosa lapponica baueri
AACTTCCCTGATCTCACAAACCATAAACCACCTCTTTGTTTTGGGAATTCTTATGACATCTCTCTGAACTTCAGGAAACCACCCTCTCCGGAATTTCAACCCCAGGGGTAGCTCAAGGCATAGAGCACTAAATTAACACATCCCACAGAGATTAAAAAAAAAAAGAAATAATAATTGCTATTTCACCCTCCCTTCCAAGAGGCATATGGTGGGGAGGCCTCTCTACGTAGGGACAAGGTTTCATAAGAATTCCTGATTCTCATCTAACCCTCACATAGTATTTTGAAGAATTTACTTGTACAAGAAGGATGTACTATTTGGTTTACAGATTTTTTTCCCTTCTGTGAAGTGAATACAACAGAGAACAAAAAGAGCAATTCTATTTAGCTTCAAATATTTAATATTAGCAACTTTTTAAAAAGTTGTTGATAGATGTTGAAGTCGTTACGAGTTGTGTAAAAGCACTGACAGTTTGAAAACATTCTTCCAGTACTTACATACTTATCACATAAAAGACTGAATATATTTTTACTCTCACTTTTCAAAACAAGTAATACCATTCTTATATAACTATACTGACACATCAAGCTTTTAGAGAGCTTCAGTCTAGTTTCTACATTTTTGCACATAGATAGGAGTGAATTTAACACTGGAATTCCATAAACTCCATCCAAAAAATTAAGATCAGCCCTTTAGAAAAATAATCATTTAATTTCAAAGTATTCATTTTAAAGAATCTGGTTTTCTACCCTTAAAAACATGCTCCATTACCGAACTGGAGGGGATAAAAAAAATCCCCCAAACTTCCCCCTCTACTTTTAATTATATTTTTTTTCCAATTTCAAAGAGACTGTTCACTTTACAATTTTTGCATTATATTTGGGCTCCGTAACAAAGACAGGCTTTTCACACAAGCCTCCATACTGCTATTATAATTATTTTTGTCATGGCTCTTTATGGATTTTCCTTTAGCATTAGAAATGTACACCTTTACAGAGAAAAGTATTTTGAACATAAAAATATGCCAGGCAGCATCTCTTTCTAATAAATATGAACTGTAGTTACTTACTCTCTCAAAACCTGCACTGTTTTCTGCACAGAACCAGCTTTCAAAGAATCTAAGATGAGTATGCAAGGCCTGTACACAACAAAAACAAACAAACAAACAAATCATTGTAGTCTTTCATTACAACACTACTGAAGCAAATATTTTATTTGAATACATCTTAATAAGACCATCAATATCTGAACAAACATGGAAAAATGGGTAAGTTCTTACAGTTGTGGCTTTATGACAAATCACTGAATAACTGAAGAATTTCTTCATGTAATTTAATGATACAATATTAGTATAAAGCAGAAACATACCTTTTACAAATCTGCCTTTCAGAATTACTTAAGGAGATCTAGGAGAAGAGAAAATAAAAATAACCTTAAAAAAACCTACAACAATTATAAACTCAAATGTCTTCATAGATTTAAAGGTAAAGCCAAGAGGCTCCCATTTCAGAAAGGGAAAAACTGATAAATTATTTTCTAAAAACACATGAAAATATAGCATAGACAACACAGGTAGGCAAATGAGGACTTCAAGCTAATCCAAAGTGCCTTGCAGATGCTGCAGGCCACGCAAACATCGACAGCTGCTGCAAAAAAACGATGATGAAAAATCACTTGGTCAAGTCTCAGAGCCTTCAGAAATACAGTAATACATGTTTCCTCTGTCAGTACAAAAAGGAACTTACTTTAGAAATACCTGAATCCAGGACTGAAGCAGAAGCAGCAATTTCATTGCCACCTAGTACAAAAGAACAAATTAAAAAGTCATGATTACTAGTATTCAAAATACAATAGTGCAGTATAAACTAATTTTGCTTCCCTTCTGAATGTTCAAATAGCAAAGTTACTGAGGGCCTTCTTTCCTGATAAAATTATTACTGAAATCCAAGAACCTCCCGCTCATGGTGGGATCAGAGCTACTGATTTTACATGTCCCTTCCAATATTTTCCAGAGTTGCAGACAGTAAGAATGCAGTGCAGTCCTTGCTATGCAGGGTAATACAAAAACTTATTCCATCAATCTTAACATGAAAGATACATTTTAAGACATCAGATCTCTCCTTCAAGGACTGAGACACTATTAGAACTGTATATGGCTTCACATAATTTTCTTCTAGATTACCTACCTTTTGAGAATAAACTCTTAGCATCCATTTCTTCTTCATCCTTGCAGTTACCAGGAAAGGCCAACACTGAACTCGTTCTAATGTTCTCACTCTCTGACCAAAGTGGAGACAGTTGAGGCTGGTGATATAATGAATCCTGATGGGGACACTCCTCATACACAGCTTCTTCCAACCATGGAAAACAGATAACTGCCATGTACCAATGAGACCTGCCCAGCAGCGAGGAGAGGGGGAGGAAAAACCATCAAAACTGTGTAACATTTGGTTCTGAAAAGAATATGAAAAGTTCTTATAACATCAAGAGCTCACTGACAACTGTTCTGTGACATATAACCACTGTGACCATGTTCCTTCATGGCATCTCGTACTAATCCTCTCACTCATTTTTCACTTTGCGTTGTGGCATAACAGCAAAAAATAAGTATCAATTCCTTTACAAAAACCCAACAAACCCACCACAGCAATTTATCAGTGTCTCACCACCCATCCCACACAGTTAAAAGAAAAAAAAAGTAATAAAATAATCTGCGATGGTGACCCCAGTTTTGAATATAGCTGATGGAATGGCACGCCTCTAGCCTTCTCTTTTTGCAGTTGTTTTACATATGTAACTCCAATAACTATTCAGTTTTACTGAAGATTCCATGTGCAGGTCAGTTATCCAACCAGGCCAAGGCACAGACCATGGAAGTACTATTCCTGATCAATTAACACTATGAATTACTGTGATTTCTTTACAGAAAAAATACTTAAGTGCACAGGAATCATCATAATGACACACAAATTGTTTTGAAAAATACATAAAAACAACAGTAATGCAAAAAACAAAGATGCAAAGCTTACTGAAGACAGTTAAATAAAAAAGTGTAACTTTTGAAGAGACTTCAAAATTACTTATTCCACACATTTCTTCAAAAACTGATGTGTTCATTTCCAGTGATCCAAGCTTACAGCTATAAATCTTCTTATCACCACAACATTAAAATATTTAAATCTCTAAATATCAGAAAAGGAGCCTAAAACACATACTTACTCCTCATTCACAGGCACAAAGATGTAATCTTTACTGAAGATGTTTATATGACGAGTCCATGTTCTTACTCTTCTGTGTCTTCTTTGCGCCGCTCTGCAGAAACCAAATGACAACCCTTCTTCAGATTTGTTATTTTTAGCTAAAGGTATAGGGATTAGTACTCCTAGATTTTCCCAATCCCTCAATGGGTTCTTCATTTACTCTTGAAATTTCCCCAACAGAGAAAAAAAAAAATATATCAGCACACCATTAGGGCCAAGTGATTAACAATTAATTTCCGAACTATCTTAAACTCTTCTAGAAACAAAATTATCCATAGATTTGAACGGATTTCTTGCAGTTATTTATCCAGTAATTATTATTTACTATGCTAAATGCAAAAATCTCACCTAAACACAGCCAGTTTTAAAAAGGACCTATAGCAACATCCATGAATCAAACTTCACAATACCACTTTTGAAGGCCTGTCTAAACAACCTTATTTTTGGAAGGAAAAAGCTAAATGCCTTGCACAGGGTCATAGATTCCCTCAGTCCTAAGCTTTAAATGCTGGAGCACATTTCATTTCCAGTCCGAGAGACATAAAGCATGAGGACAGGATACTAGGAGAGTAAGAACAATTTGAGAAGAAACCTAAATTTAGATTTTCAGCTTTCTTAGTTTGCACAAGTTGAAATAGAAACCAACTGCTCTTAGAACTTTGCTCCAATATGACCTGAAAGCAAAAATTCACTCTACTCTGGAAACATCCCTATTAGCATTCTGACTCCATCCTGATCTGTAATCCAGAAATATAACTTCTGTGTAGGAGGAACGTGAGAAAAGGAGAGAGGAACGGAAAAACAAGCTGCTGTGGGATTCTGCATGGGCCAGCATTAAGTGTATACATGCTTCAAATGTCCTCTGCTACATGACTCTAGAAGCACTGGGAACTTAAAAGGTGAAAGCATGTTTGCAACCTGGGAAAGCACCTACAGAAGGAGCTTTCCCAATCTACTGCCTAAGCAGTGTGAAGGAAGAAAAGCAAAGGGTCCTTAAGTTAAGTAGCGGCATCAGTTGAGACTGATTTCATTCACAACAGCACGGAACCCAATTTTCCACTATCCATTTATCCAAAAAAACCCCACAGAAACAAACAAAACCCAAACTACCTATAATCATCAGGTAAGTATCTAAGCTCAAACACAAAAGTAGAATTCCCAAAGATATCTCCTGATCTGGAGCAGATACAGTCCTTGAATATGGTGAGTTAAGAGTGCTATTCTAATTCCTCAAGAAGATTATGGACAGTCCAGTCTTGTAAAAGGAATCAGATCAAGGTACAACAACATTCTTAACATGGATAATTTTGTCTCCACCTCAGAACATTCAGAGTCAGAAGACAGTAAAATGATGGAAGACATTCCCTCAAGCACAGCTTCTTGAATTTTTGAGACATCTTTGAAAATATTAAACAAGTTGCATTTTTTTTTCCCTTTAACATAGCTGTCACTCAAACAAGATGGCACACCTCTTTGCGCAGGTGGCCTTGTCTGCCAACAGAATGAAGAACCTGGAGACTTCATGAATGACAGAAGAAAAAATGAACGCTGAATAATGAAAACAGAAAGGCAGGTCATCATTGTAAGTGAAGTAGCAGGGCAAGCTCCATGCTCAAACATCAGTATTGAGAAGGAATGGAAAGTGTGCTACGGATAGTCCTACCCTTTATACATTCGTAGCTAGAAACACAACGTGATACAGAGTTATTGAGCTCTTAATGACACTTTCTCGTGAAACTCTGCAATTCCAGTGTGCTTAAGTGTTAAAAAACAAACGTGTAAACTTGGTGTGTAAGAAAATTTTCTTCTAAAAATTTGGACAATAATTTAATTACCAATATTAAAATGAAATATGTGATAAATCTAAAAATATTTTTAGAAGTATAATTTCATACAATGGTGCATACCTTGCAAAACACCAACTTTACAATAAAAAGATCAAAATAAATAATTGTCTGAGGTAAAGCCTCAGATAAAATTGGAGAAAGGTGATAACACTTTCATTCATATTCAGCATGAATCACATGTAGATTCTAGTGAAAAACACCGGTATGCTTAATTTGAGAGTTACAACATTTAACCACCAATCCTTTGGAGAACACTGATTACTATTTTATGTCTAAATTAGAAGCTGATCTGCAGAACTTTCAAGTGGCATCGATAGATAGCTTATTTCTGGTCATAATGGCACTGAAAAAGAACTTACGAAACTTCGAGATCCCCCTCGGAGTTTTTTTCTGTCCTGGTCAGGCACTTATAGAAGAAACTGCTAAAAATGTGTACACGGTCAGCAAGATGTTTTGGTGCCTTCTCCAACAACAGGTATCTACGAAAGAAAAAAGAAGGAAATTATTAAATTCCTTTTCTAGAAAGTACCATTACTGATAAAAAGGACAATTATTTTAATGACTTACCATACTCAGGTTATGCTGACTATCGGTTGCCTTCACAATCACTAACCATGCCAAACTTTTCTCTCTACTCTATTTTCAATATGCACATGGGTGGACACCATCAGCGTATATAACAGCCAAGCAACTACTAAGAATGCAGTTATTTTTTATCTCAGATTTGTGCTCCGCTATTAATGCTTCTGAATTTATTTTCAGAGTTAGGTTTCTAGCCCTTGCAATTAAGACAGGCTTGAAAACCTAATCAAATATAAGGCGTGTTATACTCCTGCGTATACAAAAAGCATAGAGCAGTTCAGTACTATAAATTGCCCATTTTACTTTTACAGGTTATGCATGTGAAAGTTAAGACAAATACTCTATAGGTACTCATTCTGTATGATTTTAGTGTTGATCATTTTACTATAAACATCAGCTTGAGTGTTTATTCTGTCATCCTAGAAGGCCAAAGCTTTCATAATTGCAGTCATCCTACACAAGGTCCCTCCAGCTTCACACGATGACTTGGGCAACACAGTCATACATGATACAGCTTGCAACACAATGAAAACTGAGAATGTGGGAAGTCTAACAAAGTTTAAAAAGCAGAGGGGTTTCTGCAATCATTCCATTAAATTCCTTTATGCAAATCTTTCTTTTCTGGCAAGACAAAGCTACAGCTATTGAGAGGACCAACCTGCATGACTGATTTCTAGTTTAGAGCAAAATACAAGTGGCTTTGCTGCAAAACCACATCAAAACACTCCAGTACACATTTCCTTTCCCACTTCTCTAGACAAGATGTTTCAACTGGCTCCCTGCTGCTCACAGTTACCACAGCCATGCTGACAACCTTCAAAAGAGACAGAATTCTGCTTAGGCTTAAGTCAGCACAGGGAAAATAAACCTCAGCTTTAGAGAATGGTGGCCGACAATGCTTGTTCTGGAAAACTTACTTTTGCAAGCAACTTTAGCAGGATGGAATGAAGCAGGTAAGCCAAGCACAACTTCCTCAAGAAGTATTAGCTGTGTTCCCTTCTGCAGGAGCTGTGCATCAGAAGAATTCCTGAACTCTTGCACAGAATAGCAGAGGATGCTCTACTTCATGCAAACTTAGTAAATAAAGTACCTAGTCCAGACCCTCTAGTTTGTTCAACCAAGCAGTTGAACTTAAATCTGCTCAGCACTTTCTATTCTGTGAGGTCGCCATGAGGCTTTTCCCCCCCAGCTATTCTGTCGGCATTATATCACATACCTTTAAAGGGACAAGAATGAACTGAAAAAATGAAATTGCTGAAAATACACAAAGGCTTTAAAAGAAGTATAACTTACAAATTCATTATACTGTTACTTCTAAAATTGTTGGGTCATGTTTAGTGACCAGTATTTACAGTAACATTCAAGTCCACATCAGGTCCCAGAAGAAGGATCCAATTAAGGCTGTAGTTACTTACTTAAGATAGAAATCAATGATGACATCATTGAGAAACTCTCCATATTCTAAGCACTCTAGGTCTTCTCTTGTGACTCCCAGCCCTCCTTTTGCAGGTGGGGGTGGATAAACAATTAAACTAGAAAACACAAATCACATTATAACAGTGACAAATTGTCTTTTACATAACGTTCTTCTTACTATGGCCATTCCACATGTAGATTTTCTAGAAAACCTGTTAAAAGTGGTAGTTCTCAAAATTGTTGACTAATTCAAAAGTCCTTTATCGTTTCTTCTTCCAATAGTTAAGTGTTACAAAAGAAATATGCACCGC
Source organism: Limosa lapponica baueri (assembly GCA_002844005.1). Taxonomy (NCBI): domain Eukaryota; kingdom Metazoa; phylum Chordata; class Aves; order Charadriiformes; family Scolopacidae; genus Limosa; species Limosa lapponica. The sequence goes on from KZ506066.1 coordinate 111,454, forward strand.
ACACTGAAATTTTGAGAAAACTTTTGAAAAGGAGGTTATTTTTTACCTTCATCTTAGTTTTATATTTTTGATAAAAGTAATTGACAAATGGACATGTAAAATGGGAAGAAATACTAATGGACATATTCTCAAATAGTATGAATGAACAGTGATTTTCTACTCATTACAGCTCCAATAAGGACTCCCACATTTCCAAGCAGGAAACTTGGGTTTACATACCATGCAGTGTATGTACCGTAAGTGATTTGAAACTGACCAAGTTACTTCTGAAGCTAGTATTTAAAACATATTTTTAAAGCTCTAGATTAACAACAATGTGACTTAACTGGAACTAGGAACTGAGCATTACTGCTGTTGCAGAAACAAAACCAACTGCTATACTGTCAGTGAAAACAGTGACAGCAAAAGGCAAGAGTTCTTAAGAGCAATTTACTTCATTAATGTTTGCAGTACTCAAAGTATGAGGACTAACAGGCTAGTGCAGACAGAACTGAGGCACGTCAGCACTCTCATAGTATCTTGCTGCATTACACAGTTGTATGCTCTCCTTTTCTAACATCTTTTGTTAACCAAGCTCCTATACTAACTAGTAAATTGTATGACAAACATTATAAATAGATTGAGTGTGACAGAACACTGAAAAAAACATTGTTTAGATTTAAAAAAAAAAAAGGCTCAGCTCGAGTTAGCAATAGTTTTGCTGTGATATAGACCTAAATGGACACTCACAGAGGCCATCAGGTCCCTACCCTCCCATTGATGCATCTGTGATAGGAGCTTGGAAGTCACAATTCAGGTATTCCCTAATTTCTGTGAGATTTTCTGTCCCTGTAAGGTATCCATTTTATCTGTTACCTCTTAGGATGGAAACAGGAATAACTACATTCACACAACACTTTCAAATCAACTGGTAGAATGGAAGTTAAACCAGGGGTTTTATTCCAGCAACTCGTTTATTCCATTTGTTTTATTTTCACCTCCTCATTTATATGAAATATACTTACTTCTTAACTGCTCCGGTTTCTCTTACTTCTTTCCATTCTTCATTCAGTGCAGAGGACAGAGAGATAGCATAGCAACCACTATTCTGCTTATTTGCAAGGGCATAACTGGGCCTGACCACTTTTGGTTTTGATTCCTACCAGAAAAAATCCAAACAATAATAATAGTGAAAAGCATTAAACAGCTTGACATGTAAAACGGAACACACAAAAGCCAAGCCTGAAGCCCATAGGAGTACCCTACATCACTGAAGAAGAATCTTGCTGGAGAACAGAAGTGTAAACATTAGTATTTAGGCAAATGTGCCGCTGCTCAGACAATAAAAAAGTTACATCCCTTTTAAAATTATGACAGGTCCTCCATCTCTTCATAACCTCTCTCTAAAAGTGTTTAAGCATTATTCAGCCAACTGATGCAGAATTGGTTTTGGCAAGAAACAGAACCTGAAAGGAGGGAGACAAGCATCAGACTGTCTTACTATGAGCTGTGTACACCTCGAAGGTTTGAAAATCTAGTTCTTAACAATTTGCCTAAAAATTATACAGATTTGAACTGGCTGGCTCAATTTTTAAGTTCCCAGTTTCATAGCCAGATTGATCTACTGTCTCTGTGATGTTTACTGATAGGAACAAACACAGGTAATTTCTGAAGTGACAAAAATGTGGGGTTGTTACCCCTCAGAGGGAGATGCACTAACAACAGCCTTAGGAATCATTTAGCATTTCAAGCTGTAGAGCCTCCACAAGAATGTCTAGAGGTGTCTGGAACAATCAAGATACAGAGCTCCTTCTCCGCTCCATCTCTTCACTTCCAGCTCAACTGAAAAACAGCTCCATCACTTATTATTTGATTAACTCCCAATTTGTTGCCCTGGAGACCACATGGGCAGGATATCCCTGTGGTTCTAGGGACACGGAACCATGAACCTAAAGCTTCAGTATTTGCCATCTACGGATGGGGTCTATACACTATCCCTCTGTGGACACAATCTGGTTTACTGCAAACCTTGCCCCACTGTCAGAGAGAATAACAAACATGGCTGATTTTTTTTTTTTCGAGCTACGGATTAAGAAAGAATTTATTTTCTGCAGCTGGCTGATCTAAAATTTACTAGAATATGTGAATGCCAACAGGTGGTGATGAATTAAGCAACAGCTACTCACTAACCTGAACTGCAGGCTCACGAGCATCTGAGGTATTCTCTTTTGGCATATGTTGCTTTAGTTGATCCTTAATGGAACTCAGAAAAGAGCTCTCTTCAGGAGAAAGGTCCTTAAACAAGGGTAACGCTTGCTTCAAAGACAAAACCTCAGGGAGATCTGGTGCTCTGTTCTTCTTGCTCACATCTGTAATCAGTTCAGTCAGCCTGTCTTCTTCCCGTTCTGTGAGCAGTTGGGACAGTTCAAGAAATATAAATTCACTAGATTTGGCTAGAAAAAAAGAGAGAATGGATATTATTAACTATTAGGTTTCATGATAAAAACTTCTCTGCGCACTCACAAAGGAGTATAGAGAGACAAAGGCAGGAGGGTGAGCGCAAATAATACCCTGCCGGGTTCATCACAGTGGCCATCAGCCCACCAAAGGCTCAGCTTCACAAGCCCAGAGGAGCACAGGGGCACAGTGGCAGCCAGAAACCTGCATTAAGGACTGGGAGGAAGGAACACCCGCTCTGGGCCCTTCCCAGGGCTGTTCCAGAAAAGCCTCAGCCCCAGGGTCCAGACCTGAAACCCATCATGATGAGTCAAGGCCAGGGGCCTAAAAGGCCAAGGGTATAAAAACACCAGTCACATCTAAACACTTCGCTGATCATTAAACTTGTCTGGCCATGGCCTGTGCATTGATCAGCACAGTCCATCCTGTCTTCTTATTAAACTCCTTTCTAACTCTCTCCTGGGTGAGGGACTCTCTAATCGATGTGTGTGTATGGGAGTCTGAGTGCAGCAACTGGAGCGAGTGTCTGTGTGCAAGTGAGCATGTGATTGCTATCAAAGATCAAGCCAAACGAGGTGAACAAGTGAAGTGCCCTGGGATCCAGGGGGGTGAGCAGGTCTCTGGCTCTGAGAATGCCTGTGTATCTCTAAGGATGAGAGTGCAGGGGGGTCAGCTATTGGGACCAAGCGAGTCCTGGCCAGCTGTGTGCACATGATGGTCTGTACCAGCAACTGGCAGTGGCCTCAGTGGCTTGTATGTCCAGGTGCCAGCAACTGGGCAGATTGAGTACCTGAGCCCAGCTGACAGAGGGATCCACCTTGTACATATGTGTGTATGTATATATATGCGTGTGTGTTTATATATATATGCACACACACCCATATATATGTATTTTCTCACTAGTGGGCCTCTATCCTGCTCAGCCAGAGGGGAGCAGGATAAGGCTGTTGGTGCTGATTGTGAGCGCACGTGCGTCTGTTATCTGTGTGGCCAGCTATGTATATATGTCATGTACGTGTGTGCTCTACCTATTGGGACTACATCTTCAGCCTTGCTACTGGTTGGACCTGGAGACATGGAGCTGCAGCAGCCTCACCCCTCTCAAGCTGTCAGATCTGGCATGATGTATTTTCATCTAATGTTAACACACTAAGAAGGCAGAGCAGAATCATAGCAACCATTTCCACAACCTGTAAAACCACCACTGTTTTGTTACAAGCTCTACATACATTTCAAAATATTTAAATTACTACGTATTTAAAAGGCATAAAACATTCAAGCATCATAACAACTCTCAAAGGTTTCTCCTACAACAAGAATGCAATTAAGATAAATAAATCTAAGATTAAAAAGCTCCTCACAGCTTCATACTCAGATTCCACTCATTTCACTGGGAACTGTGCCTATAGAGCTACCAGTAACTCCGACAAACTTATATCAAGTAACGGTAACTCCCTGCTAAAATTTCACTCAGTATCTCATTTCAAACTACTCATGCTCCTTATGTAAAGTTAACATTACTTACAGTTTTTCTTCATACAGGTGCTGATAGCACAGGGTAAACATACCGTTAAATTTCACACAGGCAACTCCGACATCATCATTTTGTTAGATGTCATTTTGTAATGATTTTGCTAATGTAAAAGCCTTGTACGATTGTGCCACTCTGAATATTTGAGCAAAAGTTATATTCAGTTTTACAGAACTACACGCTCGAAAAACCAGTCCATAAGACCCTATAGACTAAATAGCCCATTTGGCCTTCAGTGGAAATTTTCTCCAGTAATAATGCAATAGCCCAAAGCATCTTGTCAAAGATCAAATCAACCTTTATCTGCCAAGCCTTTCAACTAGCATATACATTACTCAAGAGTAAGGACACTTAGAACATCCAATTTCTTTTAAAGGGAGAGATACTTTATACACAAGCATAGTTTTAGAAGGCCTGCTCGCACGGATTACAATTGAACTGTGTTACAAGGTCTTTTTATTAAGTAGTAGTGGTCTTGAATCACATTATGTTAGATTTTGCTTCCAAACACAAGTATAGCGAGACATTTTAGAAAAGCAAAACTGACCAATGTGTCTTTAAAAAGCTATAGGCATACCATATATTAGACCTCTTCATTGCATTTAAGGAAAAGAGATTACTCACATGGCTTGCTGATAACTAACTTTCCTAATTGGGTTTCAATCCTTTCCATATAATCCACAGATAACCAAAGGAAAATGATTGCTTTTGAAGA
>KZ506066.1:116490-135718 GCA_002844005.1 Limosa lapponica baueri
TATTTTTTCTCAGAATAACCACAGTTAATACCTACAAATATAGAAAAAAATATTGCAAATCATGAACTCCTATTTGCTTTTAGTCAATCCAATTCAGAACTGCCCACAAGCCCTCTCCTATGAGACACAGAAACCACACATCATCTTCAGAAAATACACTGTATGCAAATCTAGAGCTATGTTCATCTTAGCTTTAGTCAACTCATATGTTTTTCTTTAATAAACCCAGGGGTCTAAAACCCTAATCTGAAAAGATCAATGTTTCACCTCAAAAACACACATAATCATATTTACTATAGTTCAACATTTAATATGCAGGAATGTGGGAGGCAAGGCCACTACAACTACAAATTCACCTTCCAAGCATAAGAAGCTACTAAGTTATTAATGCTTACACTGTAGAAACCGATACTTTTATTTATTTAAAAATGTAATCTTAAAAAATAATGTCTTTGTGAAAGCAAGTAAGATTATAAATTATTCATAATATAAATACATACTGAGTATTTTAATGCAATACCTTAAAGATATAGTTAAGAGGAAGCTAAAGAAAAAGATTCTCTTACCTTGAAATGGGATTGTAATATACTTGATTGTAAACTGAAATAAGATTACAAAAACATAAATTAATTTTCTTTTTACAAATTGATTAAAACAAAGTAAAAATTTTAATTATCTGCACATTTCCCTTTGCTTATAGTCAAATAACCTGAAAATAATATCATAGATTCATTTAGGTTGGAAAAGACCCTTAAGATCATCAAGTCCAGCCATTAACCTAGCACTGCCAAGTCCAATCTGCTTAATTTGAGACTTATTATTGCCTATTTCATGTAAAACAACACTCCTAAATACATATTGCAGAATCTAATTGAGAGCAAATTGACTTCCAGAGGTGCTCAGCACTGAGAAATAAGCAGAAAGTTGCAGAGCTGCCTACAGACTCCTTAAGAAGAAAAAAACTGATGAACACTTAGGACAAAAGCAGCTCATTTGTAAGCACCCCATGATAAAGACTGTCAGCTGCACTATTTGAATTAAGGACATTATATAAACAGTCAAACAACGGGGTGTTACTTTGCTATTTACATTAAACTTTGAATTAAAGGTGTTTAAAGTTTCCACTTAAGCTGCTGCTAGTTTAAGATGACAGAGCTAAATAAAGAATGCTTTATTGTCACTTTGGCAGAAAGTTGTCATATACATTGCGTGAAGATGTTTCTCTTACGTTACCACAGTAAGCACAAAGTTGTTTTTTCCAAGAAAAAATTTCACTTTTCACATAAAAGCATTGATTCTAAACATATTTCAACTCATTCCTCAAATGATTTTGACATATTAATTTAAGAAATTTCCATGAAGTGTTTCCATTACTGCATGAGAACTGCTGCACAAAACTGCTGTTTTGTGAAAAGCTGAAATTATTATTACCATTCAAGATTTCAAAAGGTCTTACTGCAGGCAAAAGAAAAAAAAAAGATATATGTGTTCAAATATTTATTTTTCAATTGCAATACACAGAATAAGTCTGGTCAAAGACCTTTTGAAACTACTGCAGCTGGTACTCCATGTGAAGTACACCTTCACTTATGTTTCTACATCCTGTGAGTAGCATGTTGCTTATGTGCTAATGCTTTTAGTGTTGGTTTTATGCTCTTTAAAGCTACAAAACAAGCAATGTTCTGTTTAAAAGGAAAGATTAGAGCATAGTATCTGAACTCTGGTCACTATGGATTACTTTATTCTAATATCTGTACTAATTCTGAGAAAAGTAATTGGGGTTTATTTCAAGTGACATTACAGAATCACAGAATGATATGGGGTTGGAAGGGAACTCTGGAGATCATCTAGTCCAACCCCCCTGCCAAAGCAGGTCCACCTAGAGCAGGTTGAACAGGAACATGTCCAGGCGGGTTTTGAACGTCTCCAGAGACGGAGACTCTACTCTACCACCTCTCTGGGCAGCCTGCTCCAGTGCTCTGCCACCCTCAAAGTAAAGAAGTTCCTCCTCGTTTAGATGGAACTTCTTACGTTCAAGTTTGTGCCCATTACCTCTTGTTCTATCCCTGGGCATCACTGAAAAAAGACTGGCCCCATCCTCTTGACACCCACCCTTTAAGTGTTTATAGGTGGTGATCAGAATAATGGCTACGTTAATTCTAACATAGCTGTTATTTTCTGTTAGAACTCAAAAAAGCTTCCTTGGTATGATTTCTGTTCCAGTATACCATTTATACAGCACCATTATCTCTGAAAACTGGGGTCACAGAAAATCCCACTTAGCTTTTCTACCGACAGCAATCCAGACATAGGAGGTAATGGACTACACACTCTGTTGTTTAACCAAAGCAATTTGATGCAACAATAATCAAAACTCAGTGCTTCCACACTAAGTACCATTAGCTTTGCTTAACTAGAATTTTAATTTTTAAATATTTTCAAAATATCACCCTAATGGATCAACTTACCCTAGCAGGACCTGTTGATAACCATTTAAATTTCCCAATGTATAGACTATCAAATTCAACATCCAATGCTGGGTTCATCTGTTTTCTAGGTGTGCTTCCAGAAGGCAAGCTGACAGGACATATGTCTTCAATTGACTCTGTTAAAAACTGGGGAAAAAAAGTACATTTAAATGAGACACTTCGCTTCTGTAACCTTAGGAATTTTCTCTTCAAGTTTATAAGAATTTAGTCCCAAAGTCAACTTCCATATAAGAATTCCATATTAAAAAGCTGTAAATGTTATTACAATCATTACTGACAACGTCCTAACAGTATCTTACTCCACCTCTAAAATTCCCATTGCCAAGACATAACGTGTGCTCTTTACTAATCTAGAGTCAGGTAAAAACTCAAACAACAGAGCAACAAAAAATACCCCTCTTTTGATAGCAAAGGTACAGAATCCAATTCAATGCTTATAATCAAAACAACGCATCTGTGAGTAGAGGCAGCACTGTCTCTTCTGGCTTGTTTCAGGATTATAGAGATAACGTAAATGCAGGTCAAAGCAAGCAGAACAAGGCTAATCAAGTCCAAAACGGGGCAACAACCTTTATGGCTAGTTTCAGATTCAAATTACACTGCTAGCCACACAGGAAAGGGAACTTTACCCTATCCCTGTCTGCTGTCAGCCAAGATCCTTGAACTGAATTACAAGAAATGACTGGATGACAAGAAGAAACTACTGACTTGAACTACGATAAATATAAAAAACATTGTGTGAAAAAAATCTTTTTACAGATGTATCTTCATCATGTTCACCTCTAGCTCAGATCACTACTTGATCCTTCCTGTTTTGTAATATTGAACATTTCCAAATGTGTATTTTCAAAATACATTGTATGTTGCAAAAATACTCAAGCTTCAGAGCCAGAGATCTTCTCTGAAGAATGTCCTGAATTCTATCTGTGAAATAAATTACTGCAGCTACGGCTGACTGCTGGAACTAAACATATCTGCTCTAAGCATTTCACTTGTGTTCTAACATGCAAGAAAAAATAAACATTGGAGAAATAAATTAAAGGGATGGTATAACAATACATAGGCCAAAAACTGGACTACCTGCTCTGTGGGACTTTCCACATTGTCTTCCAATTGCTTTGCTGAGAAACAGAAGTCAGACTGTTGGTCTGTTTCTTTATTGTCAGTGATATTATCCTGCAGCAGCTCTGTGCATTTTGGTTCAGAAGATCCATCTTCATCATCACTGGAAAGGACAACTAAAGAGGAAAAAATAAGTATATATATACTACAAGACGCAGACTTGAGAATATCTCTTTCATTGTGGATTTCAGATGAGCAATTCTCTCTTGCAGTATGTAATATCAAAGTACATTGCCCAAACCAGTCAAGGTCTGCGTGCATGAAAATGTATTCAAGTACTGCTTTGTATATTTATTAACAATTTTTACCCAAGATCCTCAAAATTATTTGACTATTAAGAAGAAACAGGCCAAAACATAGCTGCTTCAAAGAAGAGAGAATATTTCAAATACAAGCTTGATTTTCCATAGCCACAAAGTCAGCTGCAGAATAAGGACTGGAATTTGAAAATCCTGCTCTCTACCCTGTTTCTCGAGTACAAGACCCTCTACACTCCAGTAGAGGACGTTGGCACTAGGCACTGTTCCCTAACCTGCAGAATGCATTACAAACAACATGATCTCTGTCTTCAATCTTTTGTTCAATACGTTTCAACTAGGCAGTCACGCATCAGTTCTCCTAGTACCTAAGCGTTCCCATAAAAACTGTCAGCAGCACAGACACAGTACATACTTGGGTCAACTGAAACAAGGTGCCGATTACCCCTGCAGATTCTGTTCCGCAGCTTGCTCAGATACTGTGATGTGTCCATCTTTAATTTCCTGATGGTACTAACTCGTGGTGAAATCACATCCTCACTGGTGGCAGACAGCTGTTTCTCTGACAAATTTCTGGGAGGAGACTCTGAGCCAGGTTCCTTTGTGCAGCTGTGAGCACGCCTTAAGTGGCTGTGGGTGGAAGTGTCTTTATAGGCTCTCTCTAATGGCTGCAGAATACAGTCCGGCACCAGAATTGTGTTAGATCTGTGACTTTGTCCATCCTCACAGGGTGTTCTGTGGCCAGGAATCTGAGCTGAACTCAATCTTTCCTCTTTCTAGAAAACAGGGATCAGAAACAGGATACATGTTAATTTCACAGACAAAATAATTACAGCTTAATGCAGCTGCATTTAGAGCTGAAGTCAGGGTAACTTCTCCCTCCCCATATTCCAAAGGTTATTGCATAAAGGTATGAGGGGCCACCGTTTCAAAGTCTACTGTGACCCCCATTCAAACTGAACAAGAAACTATTTCTGATTTTTTAGCACCTCTCTCACTCTCTGACACTGAAAGACCAAGCACCAGTGATGTTCATTACTTTACAAATGTGTGTCTTGGTCAAAATGGTGAACTGGACTCAGCAGCTAACTACTTCTGTGGAGTTATAATCAGAAGGTTGCAGAAATGCCTTTATTATATACAAATGCTCAAATGTAAATCACAGTTTGCACTTGACTGACTGGTTGCCTCAGAATAAAACCTTAGGGAAGGGTACAATAGACTGAAGAGGAGGGAGAAAGATAACATCTGCAAGATTTCAATAGCCCCAAAATACTTTGTAATTTTTGCATTGAAGTATCTTATTAGATCTACAGCATCTGTAAAAGAAGCTTCACTTAGGTAGCTAGAGGCCTTATTTCTAACATTGTTTTACTTGATGCTCGTGTCTGAAGAAAATACTGTCATTCACCTCTCACAACCTTTCTGCTACAAGCAGCATATTCTGATGTTGTGGACAGGAGTACATATACTTACTCTTCTTGATGCGCCACTGAACTACTTTCGCTCAACAGGTGTAATAGTATCCCTAGATACCCTATTATTAGCATAATTCTTTAATTTTGGATGTTGCTACTGCTGCTACTGAAGTATGTGTGCACCCTCTACTCTGCACTGGTGAGGCCACAACTGGAATACTGCGTCCAGTTCTGGGCTCCCCAGTTCAAGAGAGACAGGGAACTACTGGAAAGAGTCCAGCGTAGGGCAACAAAGATGATTAAGGGATTGGAGCATCTCCCTTATGAGGAAAGGCTGAGAGAGCTGGGACTCTTTAGCCTGGAGAAGAGAAGGCTGAGGGGAGACCTTATTAATGCTTACAAGTATCTAAAGGGCGGTTTGAGGGACGATGGAGCCGGACTCTTTTCAGTGGTTCCCAGTGACAGGATGAGGGGCAACGGGCACAAGCTGGAACATAGGAAGTTCCACTCAAATATAAGGAAAAACTTCTTTACGGTGAGGGTGACAGAGCCCTGGAACAGGCTGCCCAGGGGGGTTGTGGAGTCCCCTTCTCTGGAGATCTTCAAGACCCGTCTGGATGCAGTCCTGAGTAATGTGCTCTAGGCAATCCTGCTTTGGCAGGGGAGTCAGACTAGATGATCTCTAGACGGTCCCTTCCAACTCCAGCAATTCCATGATCCCGTGTGTACACAAACACATACATTAAAATTAACTGCAACTTACAGACAGTAGAAGTGATTTTTCTGGAATGTGTGCATTACAATCATCAGAAATATGGCCACTAGATCTTCTTTTCCTTTTCTCAGAACCAAAAGAGCCTGATTCCTTCTGACTGAGAGTGGTGCTGTTCGTGTTTCTGCTCCTCTTTTCCAGTTCATCATAGTTCTTGTTTTCTGTGTCAGGAAAAACAAAGTGATTTAATGGATTATCCCTAAAAACCTTGCATTTCTTCACATCTGTTATGTCTTAAATAAAATGCATGGAAGTAGACACCTTCCACAATAGTTCTTTCCTTTTTTAAATTGTGTGTGGCTGCCAAAAAATATTCTGTACAATAATTAAGGAAAGATTATTATTGCACAATTAGTTAAGATAAGGTATAATCAACTGCATAGTTCCCTTCCAAGTAAGAATTAGCACTCCATACTTCACACTTTTATCTTCTGCTGGATGCAATATTCTCCATTTCCTGTTCTAATCTGCAAATATTACTAACAAGTATTAAAAAGATAGTATGTTCTTCCTGGAGTCTCAGCATGGAGCTCATAATTTCTCAGCAGTACATACAAATATTGTCATCTAGCATAAACATTCTAGCAGTGTTCACAAACCATTTGAGCATTCTTAATGTATTACATTCTTGAGTATAAAAGACTTTTTATAAAATCAGGATTATACAGTGCAGTGAAGCTTCCCTCAGTTTCCTTTTTCTTCCACAGATCTGATTAACCATACCTTTATTCCTATTTAAAAACAGCTATTTGATATATTTTACCATTATCTGTAAAAAACTGCATTTTGAGGAAATACATACACTGCGTGCAACACCTATTTTACTTCTGAGCTTGCCTCATAATACTAGACTAAAAAAAGGAAATTTCCCAACACTCTCCAAAATTCATATTTAAATGCCCAATTATTGCTCCCTACAGACCTTTCTTCTGCAGCTTCCGTCTCCTAGAAGTGAAGACATTTTTTTCTGGTTCCTTCGAAGCCTTGGTCAATTTACACAGATCATCATCCGTCTTTCTCAGGCAATGCTCAGACCTGTAAAGAATATTAACTATGACTTATCTTTAATTTTGAGAGAATACTGAATAAAAATCCCAACAGTAACAAAGGTTGGTTAGACCACAAACTTCTGCCTCTCTCGTAAGCATGGGGAGCTTGGCAAATGAAACACTAACTAATTCAGTTTCTGTTATGGAAATACAGATACTCTGACATTATTAATGAAACAGATACTTCTAAAAGGTGCAAAGAATGAAATTCTGACATGCTTGACATCAGACATTGAAATATTATTTTGCTGTAAAGCATGACTGCAACAAGAACACAAAACAAGAAAAAAGGTGAGAGAACAACAGTCAGTTGAGTGTATCCTTGCCTTTGTCATGAATGTGGTAGGAATGAGGCAATGTAGTATATTTTTAATTTAGATTTAGAACTGCTAATAGAATCCACCGAGTAAGTTCCTGCAATGAGAAAATATTTAAAACAGAAATTCCTACTCAAAAGGGCTTGAAACAGTAACTTTGAAAGAGGTGTGGGGGAAAGGAGATGAATGAGGAAGAAACAAAAGAAACAGAAAAAGATCACAGTATGAGAAAATAGGCAAATAGGTGGTCAGCTGAGTTTGTAGTTTCATTCTAAGAAGGACACGCAAGAAAGTAATTAGTTTGCTTTTTTAAAATTTTATTAGCTTTTTTATAAATAGGAGAATATATTCAGGAGGTACAGATAGACTAGACAGCAATATGACATGCTGACATTTGAGGTCTACTCTTGTGAACACACTCTCAACTTCTCTGGAGGCTAGTTACAGCTGACAAAAGTCTACGCAACTGTATTTTGGTTTCTCATGTATGCATTAGGATAACATTTAGTTAGATGTTCATGTGGTATTTTCTCACATGAACTTAATTACATTCAGTATGCAAGACTTCTCTCGTGAAAATTTGTCAGGGCTACAAGATAAAAGAAACTAACCTTCACGACCTCTGTTTCATTTTCTGTGAGAGTTGGAAAATAAAAAAGAAAATAAAGATGATTTCATAGATAAAGCAATTCACTGCTGCTCTAGAAATCTGTTCCATTCCTCCTTTTGTCACCTCACTTAATCCAAAGGGATTTTGCATTCATTGTTTCATAATGTGCTTAACTCAGAATGTTGCAGTCTCCAATTTGCAAAGAGCTAAGCGATCATCGTAATGACTGATATCACTGGCAGCTGAGTCTGGACCCATAAGAAACATCAATGAAGGGAAAGAACATTCTTGACATCTCTAACTAGACAGCTAAAACTGTTGGACACTTTCTGAACAGTCATCTATTCTTCAGTTCCACATCTGTAGATTGGAGTATCACTGCCCTTTGGGAATACTGTAAAGAGAAATAAAGATTTCCAGAGTGCTCCAATACTGCAGTGATGAACAGTATATAAGCGCCATGGAGAAATTACTGATTATCTTTCCATTCAAAGAATTATGAATAGGACCGTAATACAGAAGAAGTGTTTGGTAAGCACTATTATTCATTCTGTACATTGAACAAAACAGTCTTCCATAGATGAGGCAGCTCTAGTTCGGAATAACCTCACTACAGAAAACTTGATTTTGGAATCCACATCTCTTTCTCAACTTAAATGTTTGCATGTATAAGAGCTATATAGATTTGACTGCTTTAAAAGAGCATACTAAACCATTAAGTGTTTTTTAGCTTCTGTTTTTCATCAACATGACAATTTTGGTATTTCAACAACAGGAAACATTTCAATAAGAATACTTCAGCTAATAGACTTTCCTAAACACATTTCTCTATACACAAATTCTGCACATTTTATTTTCACTTCCAGGCTTCGCTGATAAGGCTGTTTAAAATGCACTTCTTAGATATATGCATAAGCTAAGAAGCTTTGGGAGTATATATTGAAGTGTTCTCAACAGCCGTGAGAAACAAGAACAAAACACGCTTTAAAACTTTGTTTTTTTACATTTAAGACCTACCTCAAATTCATTAGTTATACTGATAGATCAGTGGTGACTTAAGCAAATGCATTTTATGCTGGGTTGCAGTGAACAAGCAATAAAAAATCCACCAATTCTTAACACAAAAAGCAAGGAAGGAAACTGGAAACTCACAGCAAGTTCTAGCTGATAGAGAAAAGTTAACTTATTACCACTCTGTTCTGATCACACACAATTCTTTGACTTAATCTGAAATTTCCATAGTACAAAACTGGCACAATTTTCAGTAAAAGCAAGCATGCATTCTAGCTACTCTGACAATCCAAAAGAATCTCTATATGGTGACGTGCACATATATGCATAACCATTATTAGGGGGTAGCTTTTACTCTCCTCTGAAAGAAGAGACCCCAAAGAATCAGTGCCAAGTGTTATCTTATGCAGACCTTAGTTACAGAGAGGTGACCAGGATCAAACAGCATCTCTGGTGTGATCTCTGTTTCATATACAGTATCTATTACAACGTGCACTAACATACTGGTCACTGAGGAAGGGAGGAAAATCCTCCAAACATTGGTTCCTACTAATAGCAAGCTTTTTACTTAATACATTAGAAAAGCATATCACAGGAACAGAAAATTAATCCCTTATGCAATGAACCACTCCACATATAAAGCAAGTTAAGTACATCAACTACTAAAAAACCCAACTAGTTCAAACCATTCTTGTGCTTAACATAAAACTCAACAGCTGCCCTTCAGATAGGAGCTTGAAAAAATATGCAAAGTGCTTCCTCAGATTTAGAGTTACACACAAGAATTCAAACAAACTCCCCACACTTTAGTCAGCCTAAAGTTATGGAAAACTATTTATTAGCAACAAATGTAATACTACTAAAATGAGACAGTCTAATAAACTGTTCTAAATCCCTTGTTTATATTGCAGCTTTGTCAGATTAATTTAAGCAGCAATGAGGATCCAAAAAAAAGAAAAAGGAATTCTTACCAATTTATGTTCTCTAAGACGTTCATATATCAGAAGAGGAACATGACTTCTCTCAAAAATTTTATGATTTCTTTAACCTGAGAACTACTGATTACTCCTGCCCTCACAAATCATTCTTCTCTTCCTTCCTCCTTCTACTTTCTTGTCCCAAATTTCTTGCTATTTGTTCCTGTGGATACTTTGCTGTTAAGCAAAGAGGCGGCCATAAGACGAGAGGAAAAGCTTACTCTGAATTCAACTGCCATCTTAGACCAAAACAAACGTAATATAGTTATAATATCTAATTTCTGCTAGTTTTATGCGTCAAGCATTACTGTGATGCTCAGTCAACCTAAACATAGGAAGAAAAGAGGAAATGTAGATGTTAAGCAATGACAGGACACACACACCCCCCCTTAAGCAATCGCACTCTGTTGGGATTGAGAACACTGGCGGATTAATGTGAAACAAAACTAACGATCACAGAGAGGAATTTGGAGAAATTTTGCAAAAGGAGTTACTTGAAAACATGCTAGAACATATTAACAGCAACAGGAAAGCAAGATTTTGGTTCTGGACACAAAGCCAACCTAACTGTGTTTGAATTACATGGCCATCTTTGCAAATCAAAACACTGATTTTGTAAATGGAAATTCCTTTTCTGAAAGAAAAGTAGCCTATTAACATCAGGTGCAGCAAATCAGAGTAAATGTAACATTAAAATGGCTCATTGGAGCAGCATCTTAGCTTGCAGTCAGGAAATCGATCTCCTGATTCAAGACAAGAGTATAACAAAAATTGTTTCAGGGAAATTCTTTTCCATTGTGAAGTTATGTCATTTCAGGAAGACTGGCAAAATCAGCAATGAGTAACATACCTTTCAGACAGAAAAGTACTTTCATGAGAAGAACTTAGTATTTGGCATGTCTGTAGGCTGGCAACAGATGATGAGGGTAGTTGACCAGATAGTAATTTGTCAGCATCAGATAAATCTGCATCAATTATTACGTGGCTGTCTACGTATTTTCTTCCAATTTTCGTCCTCAGAACATTCGTCAAGATAACTTTGGGTTGCCTGCCACATATATAACAGTAAATCACAAATACTGCACTGAAATCCAGAGAAAGAAACTTCTTGTTAAATTCACGTATCTTAGAGGCTTGATAATCATCAAACATCATTACTTTCAGTCCCCTAGAGACAAAAAATAAAATCTCACTAAGGAACTTAAAATGCAGGGTAGGCAGATAAACACAAAACAAAAAGCAACAAGAGACCAGGGTAAGAAACACCAGCCATATTATTTCACCTTAGCCAGATACAATTCATCACGCCTCTAACACATCATGTAAGTATTGGTTCAAAACTGGTAACTGTTTATTTCTAAATAGCTTTCATACAATATCTGTACATATTTCTCAGAACTACGGAGCAAAAAATCTTGATTTTCCTGTGAACAAGAAGCCTCCAGTGAAGTAGACTCAATTTTCTCAAGCACTTAGTCAACAGATAGAAAAGTATTGCACCCCCAAAGTGGTAGCATTAGATTTTGTTCCCCTCCTCAACTTCCAGGTGGCATTCTACACAGTAGCAATAGCAAGGCTCAGAAAAACATCTGCAAGTGTTGGAAGAGAAAAGCATCAAAAATAAGATAACCAGAAATATGAAAATGCAACTGCCAACTTGAGCACAGATGTGTAAGAGCAGCAGAACCTACTTCATACAAAGTTTCTGCAGCCAGCTTGTTGTATAGCCCTTGATTTACTCACTCAGTTTCTCAAGCTGGGATTTAAAAATTCTACCACTTCCATGGCAATTTATGAAGCTGTTGTGAACAACATTGTCTTTTGGGTATGGACTGCATAATTCTCCTGTTGTCTGTACTCATCCATACTCCAGTACAGACTGCATGGTGTCTGGGGAGCACTCAGATTTCCTCTTGCACCAAGACATAAATTTGCTTTTAATCAGGAGACTACCTTACAGACAAGATGTTGCAGAGGCACACTGGTGATAAGCAATGAGAATATGATTTAGAGGAACAGTCTGATATAGAAGAATACTGTAGTCTGGATGTAACCCCCAATATAGGAAGTCCATGAACATCAGAAGCTCAGAGAGAAAACTCAGTGAAAAAAGTATTCACTCTAGCCATACTTTTCCCTGGGTATCTGCAATTGACTGTTGCTTGGAGTGGGGGTGGAAGTTACTGGACTCGATACTTTTCTTCTGACCCTTTATGCCAGTTCTCATATTTTCATGAGTAGTCACAGAATCACAGAATGATATGGGGTTGGAAGGGACCTCTGGAGATCATCTAGTCCAACCCCCCCTGCCAGAGCAGGTCCATATAGAGCAGGTTGCATAGGAACATGTCCAGGTGGGTTTTGAATGTCTCCAGAGACAGAGACTCTGAAACAGTAACAGCGAAAATACACACAGATACCTCCTCTGAGAAAAGAGGGCAGTTACATGCAAGTGTACTCTTCACAAGAATAAAAAAATCCAAACATTTTGAGAGTCCAATGGCTGAATCAGAATTAATTGGTCTTGTTAATACAGGACCATCTAGAAGCTATCTGATCAGAAAACCCACCATAGTGTGCCTGGCACCATCTCTCTCAATGATTATCAAAAGGAACCAGGTACAAGGGAATTCAATCAAGTCAGATGACATGAGAATGAGAATATAGCTCATGAACAAGACAGCTGTGGTACAACAAAGAATACTTTCTCAAGAAAAAAACAACCGAAAGGAAAATTATTTTGTTTAGTGACACAAGGCAAAGACAACATACCTTTTAGACAGAAAAAGGCTTTGGAGAGTAGGGTTTAAAATTTGCCATATCGTTACGCTGGCAACAGATGATGAGGGTGGTTGATCTGACTGCAGCTTGCCAGCATCAGAAAAATGAGCACCAGTTTTAAGTTGCGCCTGTGTATATTTTCTTCCTAATTTCGTCCTCAGGACATTCGTCAAGATAACTTTGGGTTGCCTGCCATACATATAATAATAAATTAATAATAGGGTGCTGAGAACTTAAGTCACATGAATTCAACAAAGCTTTTCTGTGAGTTACTGTCTCTGCATCATACCTTGTATCTTCAGTAGAATTAAGTTCACTTCCCTGACAATTTACAGAGCAGGTCTCCTTGGGGAAGAGGAATCACAAACATATCTTTTGATCAGGACAGCCTTTCAAGGTTTATTCTTCTGACATCAGTAACTAACACATCTATATGTGATTCTGAAGAAGTAAATTTTCAGTGGAGAAACATGGAAATTTAGGTGCGTCTTTTTATTGCAAAATGCTGGAAGTGGTGTCACGATGGCCTTACAAACTATTCTGAAAGAGTACACTTGAGCATTTGCAGGATATGAAAACAAGCACTCATACTGCAGCATCTTATTTTAGAACAATAAATATTGGTTCCCATATCACAAATTAGATTATGATCTTGTTGGATTAAAATCAAGAAGCTACTACAATCTCTCAGTGTTGAAGCTCCAACTGATTTCTATTCAATAGCACTAAAGAAATTACAAACAATTACAAATTACAAAGTTAGTAAAAACTCCCTATCACAGAATTGTCGAGGTTGGAAAGGACCTTTCAGATCGAGTCCAACCATCAACCTAACACTGACAAAAACCATCACTAAACCGTATTGCTCAGCATTGTCTACCCGTCTTTTAAATACCTCCAGGAATGGCATTTGCACCACTTCCCTGGGCAGCCTGTTCAACGCTTGATAACCCTTTCAGTGAAGAATTTTTTCCTAATATCCAATCTAAACCTCCCCTGGCACAACTTGAGGCCATTTCCTGTCGTCCTATCACTCGTTACTTGGGAGAAGGGACCAACCCCCACCTTGCTACAACCTCCTTTCAGGTAGTAGTAGAGAACAATAAGGTCTCCTCTCAGCCTCCTTTTCTTCAGACTAAACAACCCCAGCTGCTCCTCATAAGACTTGCTCTCCAGACCCCTCACCAGCTTCGTTGGCCTTCTTGGACCCGCACCAGCACCTCAATGTCTTTCCTGTAGCAAGGGGCCTAAAACTGGACACAGTACTTGAGGTGGGGCCTCACCAGTGCCGAGTACAGGGGGACAATTGCTTCCCTGGTCCTACTCACCACACTGTTCCTGATACAGGCCAGGATACTGTTGGCCTTCTTGGCCACCTGGGCACACTGCTGGCTCATGTTCAGCCAACAGTCGACCAACACCCCCAGGTCCTCTTCTGCCAGGCAGCTCTTCAGCCACTCTGCCCCAAGCCTATAGCGCTGCATGGGGTTGTTGTGACCCAAGTGCAGGACCCGGCACTTGGCCTTATTGAAACTCATCCCGTTGGCCTCAGCCCATCAATCCAGCCTGTCCAGATCCCTCTGCAAGGCCTTTCTACCCTCCAGCAGGTCAACACTCCCACATAATGTGGTGTTGTCTGCAAACTTACTGAGGGTGCACCCGATTCCCTTCTCCAGATCATTGATAAAGATATTAAAGAGGACCAGCCGCCAACTGGATTTAACTCCATTCACCACCACTCTGGGCCCAGCCCTCCAGCCAGTTTTTCACCCAGTGGAGAGTACTCCCATCCAAGCCATGGGCAGCCAGTTTCTCCAGGAGGATACTGTGGGAAATCATGCCAAAAGCTTTACTGAAGCCCAGGTAAACAACATCCACAGCCTTTCCCTCATCCACCAAGCGAGCCATCTTGTCACAGAAGGAGATCAGGTTTGTCAAGCAGGACCTCCTTTCATGAACCCAAGTTGACTAGGCCTGATCACCTGGGCGTCCTTCATGCACTGCATAATGGCACTCAGGATGATCTGTTCCATGACTTCCCAGGCACCAAGGTCAGACTGACAGGACTGCAGTTCCCTGGATCCTCCTTCCAACCCTTCCTGTGGATGGGTGTCACATTTGCTAGACACCAGTCAACTGGGACCTCCCCAATTTGCCAGGTCTGCTGCTAAACAATGGAAAGCAGTTTGGTGAGCACTTCTGCCAGCTCCCTCAGTAACCTCAGGTGGCTCTCATCTGGCCCCAAAGACTTGTGAGTATCTAGGTGACATAGCAGGTCCCTCACCATCTCCCTTCGGATTAAAGGGGCTTCATTCTGCTCCCTGCTGTTATCTACTACCTTGGGGGTCTGGGTACTCGGGGAACAACCAATTCTACTACTAAAGACTGAGGCAAAGAAGGTATTAAGTACCTCAGCCTTCTCCTCATACTTTGTCACCATGTTACTGCCCTCATCTAATAAAAGATGGAAATTCTCCTTAGCCCTTCTTTCATTACTAATGTATTTATAGAAACTTTTTTTAATGTTCTTAACATCCAAAGCCAGGTTAAGTTCTAGTTGGGCTTTGGCCCTTCTAATTTTCTCCCTACGTAACGTCATAACATCTTTGTAGTCTTGAGTGGTCTGCCCCTTCTTTCAAAGGCCATAAACTCTCCTTTTTTCCCCTTAGTTGCAACCATATCTCTCTGTTCAGCCAGGCTGGTCTTTTTGCCCGACAGCTTGTTTTTTAGCACATGGAGACAGGCTGCTCCTGCGCCTTTAAGACCTCCTTCTTGAAAAATGTCCAGCCTTCCTGGACTCCTTTGCCCTTCAGGACTGCCTCCCAAGGGACTGCTAACAGGCTCCTGAAGAGACTAAAGTCCGCCCTCCAGAAGTCCAAGGTGGCGATTCTGCTGACCCCCCTCCTTGTTTCTCTAAGAATATGCTTTAGCTACTGAAAAGCTTAGAAAGTAAATACAGGTCGTGAGGGACAGTTTAGTAACACTCATGTCTGACATGGTGGAGCCCAACTGTAGCAGCCTAGCGAGCATATACCAAGCCTACAACGTGTTCTTGATTTAGCATAGGAAGCGAGAGACTTATTTTCTATGGAAGTCCCCGCTAAATCAGGAGTTCTAGCTTTTTCTTCCTGGGCTTCTCAAATGTTCAGAGTTGATACATTAACCATAGTTTAATATATAAGATGAGCTTACAGTGACCAGACTTATACATCATTTGTTGTTTGTCCAACTGTAAGGTACATTAAAAATAAGGAATAAATCAGCACTACTTAAGGAAATAAAGAACACATATATTTAAGAAATGTGATAAAAATTCACAATTCAGCTACAAAAGAGCCTATTACATTGTTAAGAAAATTTACAACTACTAAAGCAGTTAAAGGCAATTTCAAGGTAAAAGTCATAAAGTAACTCATGCAAATTCATCTCATGAAACTAGACATTTACTCTTGTGCTTTAATTTTTAACATTTCCTCCTTAAAGATAAGGAAGACCCAAACTACTTTAGAGGCCCAGTTACTAAAGAACTGTAGCAGAAAGACGTTTAATCTTTTGAGGTCCCAGGACAGATGAACCAATGAAAGACTAAGCCAGATACTTCCCATCTTCCCTTAACAGGACTTGAAATTACAAATCAAACCTTGAAGTATCATCTAAATGGCATTTTTCCTTCAAATACAGAACAGTTGCAGAAGCGGGCCCTGGCAATATGAAGATTGAATGAGAAATTGTTTCTCCTTTTAAAAAAAAGTTTTAAAATCATTACTGTAGAGCACCATGAGACAACATAAATATGTTATTCTCTATGGAACACTTCAGTTCTCCTAGCTAGAATCACGCCGAGCTCAACAGTCTACATCCCAGATCTAAATTCTTTCAGTTTTCACTGTTCTACCTTGTAGAAATGCCAGGTTTATTTTTTTTCTATCTGTCAAACAAAATATAACATAATGAAATTTACTGAATTTAGCCTGAACTTGCAAAGTAATCAGTCCAGTGGAATATACATGGTCACAGAGTCTTTATGTCAATTGTATGATCAGGATTTGTAAAGATAACAGAAAAGATTCTAACCTTTAGGGTCTTTAATAATGCCATCGTGACAGAGAATGCCCACAGCAGGGGGTAAAGGAGTCAGAAGCAGAATTTCCAGTGAAACTGGATTTCATTACCTATACTTTGTTGGCCACCTTGAAAACTCAGGTCTGACATCCTTTTTTCACATTCATGTCAGTCTAGACCTTGACAGGCTTCAGGCTCCTCCATAATTTGGTTTACTGACTGTTATTAGGTACAGAATTTGTAATGTTTCCCATTGCCTTATTTTAAATGGTGCTTATACATTTTAAGCAAGTATCTTTGCAAAAATGATCTTACAATTTAAAGCACACATGCACCCATGCAACCAGCTTTGCACTGGAAACCTGTGCAAAGGAGAGGAACTTCCAACAAACAACAGGAAGAAAACATTAGGAATAGAAAACAAAAGGAAGAAAACATTATACATTTGGCTCTTCTTAAAGATGTTGGTGCCAGGCTAAGACATCATTTCTTACATGGCACCAGTTTTTTGACTGAAGTCCTTGATAGGACAGCTGGTTATGATCTGATCTTCAGAGCTGTGCAGTGGCTTCAGAGCTTTCAATGGCTTCCCTCTCCAAAAGGGGAATGACATCTGGTGGCATTTCTTGAAAAATCGTGTCATTAAGACTGGGCATAGAATAGATTCAGGAAAAACACCTACACTTAAGACAGCCTGTACATTTGTAAATGATGGTTGTGACACAGATCCCTAAATTACCTGTTAAATTGTCCACAGAATAAAATTGTCCACAGAATAAAACTGTCCACAAAGCAAGTCATGCAAAAGATATTTGAAAAAGATAAAAATTAACATCAAGCAGGAAAAAAGCAAGCAAAGTATACATTAAAAGCAAATCCCACCAGCAGACCCAGCAAGTAACCTGTACAACAGTAAGACTGGAGGCGTCTTGGTGAAGGAAAACCAAAGGCAATTATTTTTGTTTCTGAAGCAAGCACCTACTATACCCTCTCTTCGCTACCTCCACAAGAGAAAAAAAAAATACACACAGGTAATGAAAACATACTTACACAAGTAAGGATGAAATGGACAAAAAAAATACCTGTTATGAAAAACGCTGTTAGCTGCTCCTGGAGAGTCTCAAATCACTTTTCACAGGCAAAAAAGGTATTACCCAGCCTTACAAAGCACAGGACCAAAAGCTATTAATAGTTTGTACCCCTTTGAGGAAAACGTTTGACTTGTACTTCACTCAGTCATCAGAGTTGCTAGATGCAATTCCTTTATCAATGATTGCATTTGTGTAAGCACTGGTGTTGTAACCACTGGCACAATTTTTTTTCAAATTTGTATTAGAGAGCATGACCAAAATGACACCTGGAGGCAAAAACCTCCTTTGGAAAAAATTATTAATTGTCTATGCCAACATCTTCATACCCACTTTCTTCTACTAGTAAACCCAAGTTTTGGGAAATAAATATTTTGACAGTGGGATGCCACATACCATGCAAGGGTTGCCCCACTGGGTCCCACAGAAGTTGAGTATCTGTCCTGGGTTTACAGAATAAAGCCTCTAATAGACTTGATATGTACTTATCTACCTAAGCTTCTGCAGCACGTGCACAGCTCAGGAGGTCCTTGGTCTTTTGGAGCCCAAAGGAATGACATGATGCACTATCATTAATGGGAAACTCCAGTCGCCACATTCACTGACTACAACCTGTTGAGAAGAAAGCCTTTGTCTGTCTCCACCTACTTCAAGGCCCTGACCATTCATCAACTGATTAGAAGTCAATGTTTTGACAGCAAAGATAAACATCCCTACTAACCTCCTTGCTTTGCTGGACCAGGAAGTTATTACTGCCAAAATGAGTTTGTGATGGCAAAGGGAACCAGTAGGTAAATGATTGCCACAACCACCCGACTGCTACAGGGTCAGTACTTGATTCAGCTGTGACATTATTTCAATTAATGTTTAAAATACTGAGCTGAAATAATCACGCACATCTTACTTAAGTACTCCTCCCACCCTTCCCCTAAAGAAAACATGACAGACCAAGACAAGAAGCTTGAATTTCAAAACAGTGTTCTATTTTTATATGGATTTCATGGATGGACCACTCGGTGTATAAGGAATTGGCTGGATGGTCACACTCAAAGAGTTGCAGTCAATGGCTTGACGTCCCAGTGGAGACCAGTGATGAGTGGAGTTCCTTAGTGTCTGTATTGTGAGAGGTACTGTTTAACATCTTTGCTGGCCACACTGACAGCAGGATTGACTACCCCTTCAGAAAGTTTGCTGATGACACCACACTGTTGAGTGGTCAACACACTGGAGGGAAGGGATGCCATCCAGAGACCTGGACAGGCGTGAGAGGTGGGC
>KZ506066.1:136255-154190 GCA_002844005.1 Limosa lapponica baueri
AGATTAGATACTAGGAAGAAATTCTTTACTGTGAGGGTAGTGAGACACTGGAGCAGGCTGCCCAGGGAAGTTGTGGATTCCCCATCCCTCAAAGTGCTCAAGGCCAGGTTGGATAAGGCTTTGAGCAACCTGCTCTAGTGGGAGGTGTCCCTGCCCAACCCCCCCTGGCAGTGGGGTTGGAACTAGATGATCTTTAAGGTCCCTTCCAACCCAAACTATTCTATGATTTTGTTTCTTTTCTGTTGTTGTTGTTATTTCCCTCTAATTCAGGAGGATGCAGGAGTAATACAGCTGAAGTAAGTGGATGCCTCTAAGCTCTATTTCCAGGTGGTGATAGTTACCCTTGAAATAGTGTTATCCACTTTGACAATTAAGAAGTTTCTGAAGTGGGACACAAAACATTATTGACCAATTATATAAACTCCATACCTAACTTTCTGCAATGACACTAGTTAATTGAACTATTCACATTTTATGACAGTTCTCTGTTTCATGACACCACTGTAGGAATGCGTAAAAGACCTCCAGCACATGAGAAGGACGAGGGAACTAACCCGCCCTGAGAGCCCTGTCTGGTATCACAAACAAATCACCTGACAGTAACCTTTCACAAGGCCATGAGCAGCGGTTTTTATGTGAGAGCAGTTGTGGTTGCTGCTTCCAGCCCCCATGGTCTCACCCCACAGCAGGACTGACAGAAGCAATCAAATACCAAGTTTTGTAATCCAGAACTTCAGTTAAAAACACAAATGAAGGTGGATTTGTGCTAATACATCCACTTTGTCTTTTCTGACTAAAATTAAGTGGCAATAACAACACTCAAGCAACACTTTAGATGAAACATGCCTCCCTAAGTATTTGAGATTAGCTCCTACCAATAAAGATGACGGTTTTTAAAACATTAGCAACTAGCAGGAGTTTGTCATTAAGACCCACTTTCTGCTTTTCAATGCAAATGAAAAGTTTCTCACTGCGAAGAAGGAACAGAGAAACTTTCGCATTAGAAATATTCTCAGCATGCCACTTCACACTCACCTCTTCAGAATTTTGTCAGTTCTCAGACTTTTGCTCAACAAACATCACCTCTTTAGAACCTGCGGGCTCTTTCTAATTATTATTATGCAATGAGGTTAGTGTTTTGATTTTGACTAAGAAACACTGAGTACCCAAACGGAATACTTACAAGAAGCTTTATTGCAGACAGCATATTAAGTTTATTTTACAGAGAACCTCCAGCTAGTCTCTAGACACATCTTTTTTTTGAGGAAGTGAAAAAATGCTTAGGTTTAATATCTGAATATTTACTGTCCCTTTACAGTCTAAATAATTTCTTATTAATGCTCTAGTAAGAATTTTGGTAAAAATGATGGATCACCTACAAACACTACCTGAAAGCCTCTCATATCAAAATGAACATGTGTAAGAGAAAATTAACATATGTAACACATACAAAAGTCGCTTTCATTTTGAACATTGAAACATTGAAAGGTCAATTCAAAGATCACTGAAAGACCTTTAGAGATTGCTGTCAGATATCAACCATTTCATTGCATAATTAAAACTCAGGATACTGCAATTAACATCGCTTTTAAATTCTCTAAGGTTGACCCTATGAGCCACTCCCTCAGTTAATGTTACTGAGAGAAACATTTTGAGGTAAGTACATGTAAACTGACAGCTATGCCTTTACTTTTCATTATTTATGAAAAATAAAATCAGAATCTTTTATAAGTTCAGCGCTTCCTTACAACAATTTGAAGCATTCTGAATATAAAGAACAGGTTAAAAGATGACTATTCACAGGTCACAAAAACCACCAAATTCAGTGTCACCTGCTGTCATTAAGCATTTTCATTACCTGAGCACTTTGTTTTTAACAGCCCTTTCTGACAAGCAATCACTTATGATCAAGTTCCAGTCAGAGAATGCATACTCTTATTTGTTTAGATTTAAAAGATTTGTGAAATATCAATTGCTTCATTAAGATAAATCTAATTAATTTCATCATGAAGTCATTATGCTCCCTAGCTGCTGTCAATGAATCTAATTCTACATTTTCACTTCCATTTGTCAACTACGGCACTTACACCTATAACATAGAGATGAAAAACCTAGGTTTTTTTACTGTCTTCCCCTACTAATCATCATATCGCTTGAGTTTGTGGTTTTTGCTTGGTTTTTGGGTGGTTTTCTTTTTTTGGGGTTCTTTTTTTTTTTTTTTTGAGTTGATAAAGCCAGGTTAACAGCTGTGGGCTGCAGGACAAAAAAAAGTGTCAGTGACAAGCCAAAGAATCTGTGAATCTTCTTAAGTATTTAAAATATCTAGGGCTAGAATGATAATTTACATTTAGAGAGTAATGAATACCTTTCAGGATTCCAAGCAGGTCAACAAGCAGTAATTCCTCTAGTAAGTGTTGCATTCTCATTTTGACATCGCAATCTTGTGTTGTGTTAAAACAAATAAAAAGTTACGGTTGCTTCATAATTCACAATGCCATTAAATCACTGAAGCAGGATTCTTTGAAGGTGGGCTATCTAACAGCTCGAAAATCATCCCTGTATTACACAAATAATTCGCCAGAGACCAGTGACAGCCATCTTCAAGAAAGATTATGGAACTCTGAAAATACAGAGGAGAACTAATTTTGAGATGACTTCTTACCCAATTGATTCTTCATCATTAGAGCTGTGTCCGTTGCAGTCCTTTTGCCTTTTTCCTTTTGTGGAAGGCTTTCTGTTGTTGGCACTTAAGTTCCACTGAAATAAAATAAATAAGATTGGCAGGTTCCAACAGACATAAATGTGTCATAATGGATATTACACTAGAAAAAGGGGAAAATGCCAGACACAAAATAATGCAGTTGATGAAATAAAGCAGAGCCACAAAGAGTATAAGCAAAAATTTTGCAAAGAATCAATTTTCTTGATTTAAGGCACCCATGTACCATCTCATTCCTGAATGGAACTTTTTTCTCCTAAAGACATTTGACAACACAGGATAATTCAATTATTTGCCTATTTAAAGGAGGACTATCCCAAACAGAGACTTAAATATTAAGCCTGTTTTACAGAATCACAAATCACAAGGTAACTTCTACTTTCTTTAACTCCATGCATTTAACCAAATTACATTCCACTCAAAGACATAAAATTCTGAGAAGGAAAAGGAATTTGAAGGTTTAGTACTAAGGTGGCAAAACACACAACAGCAAGACTTCAATTTTTCCAAATTCTCTTACTTTACCAGAATGCACTTGTATTTTCAAATTAAGTAAGTGAAGCTCCACCAAAACACAGTTATTTTTGCAATTCCAGAAACCAATCTCCCTCTGCCATTACTACCTCCTAATCTCGCCTCATTTTTTTTAATATAAAAGATAATAAACCAAACAGATGTTTGAAAACTCTGCCAGTCAGGCTGAAAGCAGACAAACTTATCTTGATTTCTGTTTAAGCATGGGGTGAAAGGGCATCTGAGAAATTCTATGCCCTTGCATATTTTGCATAGAGAAGTCTGAAAGGTGCATCCCAAACGAATCTTTTCCCTACCACAGGGGCCAACTTTGTAACGGAAAATACCTTCATTATTAAAACAGCTGGCAGCAAGAAATTGCCTTGAAGGTGCTCTCCCCTTCTCCTGCCTTCAAACATTATCTAGTTCACTTCATCGCACTGGCCTTCAAGTGTTTTAGAGATCTATACGCCCAAATCACTGAAAGCTGCACAAAATTTCTCAAACAACACGGAGCAAACTCTGGCAACACTAAACTCACGGGAGGTGATTCTACCTCTCTACTCTGCGCTCGTGAGACCCCACCTGGAGTACTGTGTCCAGCTTTGGAATCCTCAACACAGGAAGGACATGGACCTGTTGGGACAGGTCAAGAGGAGGGTATGAAGATGCTCAGAGGGTTGAAGCACCTCTCTATGAAGACAGGCTGAGAGAGTTGGCGTTGTTCAGCCTGGAGAAGGCTCTGGGGAGACCTTATAGCAGCCTTCCAGTACCTAAAACAGGCCTGCAGGAGAGCCAGAGAGGGACTCTTTGTCAGGAAGACTAGTGACAGGACAAGCAGTAACGGTTTTAAATTGGAAGAGGGGAGATTTAGATACCAGAAAGAAATTCTTTACTGCAAGGGTGGTGAGACACTTGAACAGATTACCCAGGGAAGTTGTGGATGCCCCATCCCTCAAAGTGCTCAAGGCCAGGTTGGATAAGGCTTTGAGCAACCTGCTCTAGTGGGAGGTATCCCTGCCCATGGCAGGGGGGCTGGAACTCCATGATCTTTAAGGTCCCTTCCAACTCTAACCATTCTATGATTCTATGATTCTAAATACAACCAGCACAGACCTTTGTATGGATAAACCAGTAATATTTAGTTATGATACCTCATGAGCAATCTTTTCTTTTTGAAGTAGAATATAAAGAACTAGCCAATGTTTAAATCATAAGAAGCCCTCTATCGCATGGAAAAGTCTGAAATATACAGACACTGGTAAGAAAAATAAGAAATGGAAAAATAGACAATATACAGGAAATAAGAAAAAAAGATTTTTCAATTCACCCAGTCTAACTACTGTTTTTATAGAGGCAGAGCGAAAGAAAGGAAGAATTCCACGCAAGTGCTGTCTGACTCTACCTAAGAAACTACTGCTTGTAACCACAGGAGACATTACTTCCAACTTCAAAACCTGACTGTAACTGGATGCTCTGATCACTTTAAGAATAGCAGTATAGAACATAACCAGGCAGTGAGCTTGTATTACAGCATGCTCAAACAACCAGGCCCACCAGGAGACCTGCATCACATTATCACTGCTACTCTAAGTCAGGCAAAATTCCTAACTTCCCTCACTAGGTTTTTAAAACTCCTCTGTGGGGAAGCCTGTTTATCCAGCCCCCTGATTCTGAAAGTGCTAAAGCCAGCAGCAAACTCTCAATGCTGAGTTGGAGTCATCAAGAGTAGCAAAATGTTTCCAAAGCTCGACATTTTTAAAATGCTTACTGAATTTGGAACAGATTTATGGAAGCAAAGGTTTGCCTCTCTATGTGACTGAGATTATCAAGACGGTCATTTATGATAAACACCATATAAGTACACTTACAGTCTTTCAGTCTTAATACTGAAATTAGCTATTTCTGTATTAGCACCTACAATTCTGTCAAAGTCATACAGTATTTAATACAGTCTCTTAAAGTTTCAGCTCTGGGATACAAGTAACAACTAATCGAAAACTCAATGTAAAAATTATTTCCATATCTTAACAGAAACTTTGGTAAGTGACCTGAATATGATCTAAAAGTTCAGGAATCAGAAGACAATTACCTAAAAAAAAAAAAATATATAGATAGATATATTTGCCTTTAAATTAATAGTTTTCAAGATAATTTCAAACTACACCTGGAGACCAACTCTGCTTTTTAATTCTTTGGGCTGACAATACAGCACTGAGACTTCCCTTTCCGCAACTGTATGCTTGCGGGCAGATTTCAGACCTACACATTTGTCTTTTTGCAAGACAATCCGGGTCACCCATGGGTCACAAGGCAGCACTCAGTATTGAAAAAAAATCCAGCCTCCAAAACAGAACAAAAAAACCCCACATAACATTCTCCTACACACTTTACACTCCAAAGAACTTCTCTTTACCTCTTTTAAAGGGTAGTCCCAATGGTGGGAGCCTGGGAGCCTTGCCAAAGGGGACTGAACTTGAACATCCTCTGATTTGCTGTTTGTTTTCTTCCTTGGTATACGAAACTGAAAATAGATGATGTTACACACATAATAAAACTAAATTATCCACTGGTGCTATGAGTTGACATACTGCCATGTACAAAGTTCTCTTAACTGTCAGGCAAAATAACAAAGTTCCAAGGGTAGCACTGACCTGTGACTTCAATTCAAATGCATTCCTCACCGATGCCTGATCCTAAATTACAAGCCATACCACATGAGGAGCTAGTTTTAACATATAAACTGTCTGAAAAAGCAAGAAAAAGCTCTTCCTATTACATTTACTTCACAACTTCAAATGTGTGCCCAGAAGATGAGAACCAATCTAGTGCCACTTAACAGTTTTCTTAGTTCCCTCTGATTTGTTTATGCTCTAGTTTAATTATCTCATCTTAGAGAAAGATAATGACAAAACAAAATAACTGAATGTCATGATGAGTGTCACAATCAGGTTTGCTATCTCTCAAAAAAAAAAAAATCAAGAGGAGAAGCAATTATATCTTAGAATAGTACAAGTACTTTGGTATGATAATTTAGCACCAATACACTATGATGTACTCAAAATGGCATCAGCTATTGTCATTGCCAATCTTTGCAAAAATGGAACCAGCATTTTGAAAGCAATTCTTGAAATATAAAGCTGTTAGAAAATTGTAGAAATCTGCCAATTCAGAAAAAAATATGTGGAAAATAGCATTCATCCATTGAAATTCAAAACAAAAATGGCCAAACTAAATTCCTACCAGTTCACCAAGACAAGGAAAGAGGGTAACATTTCCTATCAGTTAATTAAACCAGTTGAAATATCAACTGAAA
This sequence comes from Limosa lapponica baueri, assembly GCA_002844005.1. Taxonomy (NCBI): domain Eukaryota; kingdom Metazoa; phylum Chordata; class Aves; order Charadriiformes; family Scolopacidae; genus Limosa; species Limosa lapponica. Next base: position 142,804 of record KZ506066.1, read on the forward strand.
GAATAGAAGTGCAAGCCTAACCATTTCTTCAGGTATCCTCAGAAGCAAAAGCTTACACTGCAGATACCACAAGATTAGAATGTATCAGAGGGAATGTAACATTTACATCTTTCAGACAACCACGTCTATCTTAGCCAAGAAAAAGCTGAAGCTATTCCATATGATGGCCGCTGTCAAGTGCATTATGACCTTAATTTGCACACTGCCAGATGCCCTACCTTGTAACATGAAATTACAAGTAAGGACTCTAGAACAGTGATGCTAACAACTTAATTATTAACACAGGAACTGCATTCATTAGCTCTCTAACTAGTCCTTCAGACAGACCATAACTGAAGCATACTGTATCATAGTGAAATAATCTTTCAACTCTTCAGTTTGTATTGTGAGTGCCCTTACTCCTTCTCTACACTTCTTTGGAACAAAGATTTATTTTTTTTTTAGTAATTAGACCTGAATTTCTATGCAGCACCTCAAACTTCCCTTACTGCTCGGACACTGTAATAACAAATGTGCCGTTAATAACAGATTCCTCAAATTATAAAGGATGTAACCATTACACACAAGCAACAATTTCTAATACAAGTACCTCCCTTCCCTTTCAGTCATTTAAGGATTGAAACAGACATTTTCTTACTCAAGAACATCTGCAATTAGGGTTTCTTTGGTTGGGTTTGAGAAGTGGCCTATAAACATGCTTTATCAGTCAGAATGCATTCTTCTGATCTGCACTGTAATGGCCAGGTACAAATTTCTTACTTCAGAACTCCACCTGCTGCCTGACTAGTCATTTCTGTTATGATCTTCCTAAGAACACATTTATTTAAACTTTAATATGCATTTAAAATTAGAGAGGTTCAGATAACCTCTGTAATAACATAACAGATAACACTGAAAGCAGGTAAGGTCAGACTCAGAAAACAGAAAGGGACAGATGAACAGGCAGGAAGGGAAACAAAGCACAAGATACTTTCATCAGCAAAATTTTCACCTCACCGTACAGTATCTTCCTAATGTGTGCACTCATTAAGGAGATGTTGGTTTGCAGTGCCCACAACAAGCACAAAGTCAAGATGTAACCAACATAGGTCTGTATCTACAGTAAGTACAACATATGCAGCTGCCTTAGCTTTTCCTATTAGAAAGTGACTAAACACATACATGTGCATACGCAATTAGCATATTCCTCATCTAAACCAGCAGTACTTTTCTGAAGGTTCCCACCTATAGCGGCAACAGTCAGAGAACGTGCATAAACATGGTGCTGGAAACAGCTTATTTCTAGAACACTAGACAGTCCAGACCTTACCCGATGAAACCAACTGCTGTACCTACAATTTATTTTCATGAGTGCTTCCATTGCTAGAAGCTACTAGTTTAGAAAAAAGTATCTCTACTGTTTTAGAAAAATAAACACTAGCATAAGTAGTTTCTGAACACATCTCTGCAGATAACTAAATATTATGCAGTTATGTAGCAGCTCTACTTACTTGAACATTACTCCTAATATTTTAGATGTTAGTTTAGGTCTTAAAATATCCTTGAAAACACACCATTTATGTGAAATCAAATGTTAAGCTTATCATGTATTAACACATGTTCAACAACAGACATTACTACTGACTGCTACCAGAATAAACTGTTTCTCAGGAAAGAGGGCTCCAATAAAGTGAAAGCTATACCACTGGAGAATGAATTTGGTTGTGTAAATACATCAGAACACCCTAGGATACCCACAACCTCAAAGTAGATTGTTGCGAATTGTATAAAGACTTACACTGACACGACTTGAAGATGATGTTCTTCCTTCCATTATTTTCTTTACTGAAAAAAGATACAAAATAAACTTAGCAATTTGTGCTTTACTTACTCAGAGAGAAGCAGGAACACAATAGTAGATACTAAGCAAGAATAAGAAAATAATTTTTGAGCAATCTAGAGCACAGAAAACTCATCTGGGTTGGAAGGGACCTTTAAAAGATCACCTAGCCCATCCTCCCCAGCCACAGGCAGGGACATCTTTCACTAGATCAGGTTGCTCAAAGCCCCACCCAACCTGACCTTGAACACTTCAAATGATGAAACTCTCACACAACTCCTCTGGGCAACCTCTTCCAGTCTCACCACCCTCATTGTAAAAAGTTTCTTCCTTACGTCCAACCTAAATCTACTCTCATTAAGCTTAAAACCATTGCCCTTTGTCCTGTCACTAAAGGCCTTGGTAAAAAGTCATTGACAGTCACAATAAAAGAGACATGCTCAGGCAAGGCTCTGCATGGTCAGGTCAGAGTGGACAGAACCATTAACAAAATTTTGACTAGAATTTGTCTTTAGTGAAGGCATTTACTGCTTAACTCCCCTAGCAAGCATGCAACTAATAAGCAATTGAGGCTTTGATTATAAAGTGAAAAGGAGTCACAGAAGACATCTCCAAGGAGCTTCAAGAAGAAACAAAATTCAAGGATTCCTGTCAACAGATACACTTCTTCCTCAAGGGAAGCTTCAGAGCTTCCAACGTTCATAGTGGTTTATTCTTTTTATAAAAATACTCTGTATGACTCTAGTGTAAGACCTTCAAACCTTAGAGCGAGTTTGAAGACCTTTAACCTCGTGTAGGTCAGCGTTTTTTCAACTTACAGGCCCAGTCCCCCGGTGTGGGGAACAGCAACACCTACAGACTATTAAAAGAAAAGCCAAACTACTGCCCGTTCCGACGCCAGCAAAGAGGAACAGCTGGCAAACGGCGGCCTTCTGACAGCGCTGACAGGGGGCAACAAGAGGCACCACCCGGGGATGGCACCACCCGGGCTGTCACCCCTCAGCCCGTCCCCACCACGCCAGGGGCCGCCGCCGCCGAGCGGGCCGGTGGGGCCGAGCACCCCCGGCTCCAAACCCTGCGGCCGACTCCTCCCGCGGGGAAGGGAAGGGGCTTCTCGCTGACAGAGGGCAAGCGCCGAGTGTCGGCCATCCCGCCTTTCCACGCTCTCTCCTCAGCCTCCCACAACGGGGCAGCACCACCACCACCACTCTTCCTTCCCCTCCCTTCCTTTCCTCTCTCTCTCTCCTTCCCCACGGTGTCCGGCCACTCACCCACCCTCCCCTACCGGCTTTGCTCGCCGCAGATACCCCATGAGGCGCGGATGGCCCGGCCCCGGCCCCGGCCCCAGCCAGCGGTAACACCGACGGCGCAGGGCCTAACGGAACGCCACCTTCACTTCAGCTTTGCCACCCACCCCCCTACTCCCGCACTTCGGCAGGGGGGAAGCGAGCGATACCAGCAGCACTCACCGACACCGCTGCGCCGCGGCCGCCGTTGTTGTTTATCCAGGCCCCGCCGTCGCCTGCGCAGCTTTCCCCCGGTACTTCCGGGTTGGGCACCGCCTCCGGCCGGCCCGGGAAGGCCGCCCCGCCCCGCCCCGTAACGGCAGCAACTGGCTCCCTTCCCTGAGGGGCTGCCGGGGCTTCCCTCGGCGCCATGTCCCCCACCGCGCATCCGCCTGACCGAACGCCGGCCCTACGGATCGGCCCCGGCCTCTCCAGCCTGCCTCTCCCTCACGGCCGGGCCCGCCCGCCCCGGCTGTCAGTTTCATAGCGACGCTGACACCGAACGGCTCGGGGGAGGGGGCGGGTGGGGGAAGGTAGATGGCGCGGAGCAAACGCTAGCGCCGCAGGTGCGCTGTTCCACACGCTTCCCCGCACCTGACAAACTGACCAGTAGTAACAACACGCAGCGGTTCTGCCGATGCAGTAAAAATACAGCTCAAGGAAGCGCAGGCTGGCAAACCTGAAGGAAACGAGAGAAACGCTACAATTTGCGGCAGGAATCGAGAAAAACCTCTTTTTTTTTTTTTTTTTTTTTTCTAAAGAAGTAATAAGCCAAGCGGGTTCAAATTGCACCTTGCCAATCACGTTTTCCTCATTAGCCTTCAGCCCCCGCTTCAGGGCGGGTCGGCTGCCCCTATAAACACCCCTTCCCTCCTCACTTACCGGGGTTTTTAGTCGGTGGCCTTGGAAATCCTCCCGCAGCCAACAGGAGACGGAGATTGGTTAGTTGGGGTTTGTCTTTGGGGGTCTTCTTTTTGCCCTTTTTTTGTTTTTTCCCAGGGCAGCTTCAGGATTGTAAGCTTTGTGTGCAACTTTCTGTTTTGTCCTCTTGGTAGTGCTTTTGTATCAAGTAATGGGAAGCTGTGCAAAGCTAGTTCTGACAACTTCTTAGTTTCACTTCCAAGAGGTTTTGCTTTAACTCGCGGTTAGGTGTAAATTATGACTCTGAGATGTTAGCTTGGAACCATCTGAAACACTTTAGATGGCCTTAACCATCAGCAACTGATACATTTTATAGATACACCAGAGATAAAAGTACATGAAGTAGTGAAATCTGAACTAAAATGGGTTTATCTTCTTTAATACAGGGAAATTGTATACGGTTCCAGAGAGAAAATTATTTCCATCTATGATAATGACAGATTCTACAGGAGAGCAAACGGTAATGTTGGGCTTTACTGGAAGAGGAAACTGTTTTTTATGGGAAAATCTCATAAAGAGTAATACGAGTAATACTTGTACTACAGTAGTGTTTCAAATATGCTGACTGCTGTAACAATCACTAGCTGAATTTACAGCTGGAGAATTTTAACTACCCAAACAGAAAAATGGGAGGAAGGGAAAGCAGGATTTTTTTTTTCCCCCAACAGTAATTTTTTTAAAATCAAAACTGCAATTGTAAAGGCTGCCAGAATAAACACCCTTGAATATTGTATTTATAGATAGTCAATGAAGCACAAGCAGCAGTGAGCACTGACTTAGAATGCATGTTTACCAAAAGGAAGTAAATGCATTATACAGCTATACCTAGAACACTCTACAACTGCTGCTTTTTAATTCTATAAATGACATTACTACAATAAAATCAGTCCTCCAGACTAGTAAGTATATGATTCTAAGCTGCTACTCAAGTGAAGTCTTAAGTGATAGCCTACTATTAATTGCTTCAAAAACTTTTCAGTTTGCACCTTGAAGGCAATTTTAGGAAGGGAAGTCATACCTATGCCTGATGTAAAACTGTATTTTTTGTTTCTGCTTCCTGAAACCTTCATAAACCTTTCACAATGCTTTGTAAGGTAGATATTTAAGTAGATGTTCTATATTATATACACAGGGTTTAATTTGGAATCATGTATCCTTGTTTTGTTTTGGAACTGAAAAAGTAATATGGTTGCTAGTAGCTGAAGTAAGAGCGTAGTAATTCCTGTTCATAGTATGTTGGGAAATTAGTGTCTTCAACTTCTTAGGGGTGAAGAGAGAAAGGGACAGAGACAAGTGTGGGACAGCGTGCCACTCTGAGGAAACTACATTTATCTATTCCTAATTGTTATGGAATGCTTCCTCTGTGCTTCGCCTTTCTCCATAGACATCTTGCCTTAAACCATGTCCATTTTTCTCCTGCTTCATTGCATTGGGAAAACAACATGAATATGGGTAGCTCCCTCCCTACTAAATATGACCTTTTCTGTGTGAATTGCCCATATTTCAGTAGTATAGCAACCAGACTGTCCTCCCATCTCCTTTGTGTCTTTCATGCCTTCCTGCAGAATGAAAAAATCATAGATAAATGCGTGCGCTCGCAACTTCTTTGTGCTGTTCCCATTCCAAGAAACTGGCAAGACAGTAAATGGTTTACATATTATAGAATCTGATTTTTTTTCCCCCCTTTTTCTATGTGTACTTACTATGTGAGATTAAAAAGGAGAAGGTAGCATTTTCTAGCCTACTCTCTATTAATCAGAAGATAGGAATGACCCTGAAGAAATGACTTAACATCTCTGACCCAATGGAGATTGCTCAAAAGGAAAATGTATTATGTTGTTGTTCTGTTGAAAAGGAAAGGACTTCTTTGTAATTTGGAAGTGTAAGAAGTAATTTTCAATATGCTAAGCAGCTTACTCAAGGAAACTTGCATTTGATAAAGGAGTCGGCTTGACTCCAACTTAAGTCACTTACACGGAAGTTTTTAGATCACTTTCTGTCCTAATAATCAGCTTTATCAGATGGTATACTGAGTTTTAACATAGTCAGAATGTGTCTTACTGTGTTCTAAAAACCCCTGTTAGTTCAGCAAGAAAAATTTAAAGGTATATAGTAGCTTGTACCAACATATTTGCCAAATATAACTTCATATAAACCATTTGTCAAAACAAAATTACTGCATTAAGATGATAAATTAATTTTAAAAATACTGATAGTTGTGGGAATTTAAAGCTTGCAAATCTCGGCTGTTAGGACAAAAATCCTATAAAAGTCATGTTATAACCACACCAAAGCTTACCCCATGTATACCATTCTACAGCCAGAGACAATCAGCAGTAGATTGTAGAGTTATTAGGAAAATAGAAGGTTATGATAAGCTTAACCTTTTAGTTGCATGGAAACCACTTCCTGGCGTAATTCTGATCAGTTGATCAGTCATACAAGTTGAAAAATTATCTTAGCTGAAACTAGAGATCTGAATGTAATCTCATAGAAGTTTGCTGAATGGACTTTCTTTTCTCCTGTTCCTGGATCACAGTGGCTAGCTTATTCTGTCATCCATTCCACAATTTCCACATGGCAAGTGCTTGCAAGGATGAGCGAGTAATTGGAGAGATTAGCATTAATGTACTGCTGTTGGAATTCAGCAACTGAAGTCTGCGAGAGGCTTTACAAGCAGCTGGTTTACTACAGACCACCAAGAGACAGTCTGTATCGATGAGTATTTTGTTTGTAACTAATTCTAAATCTGAATTCTAGTGCAATAGCTTTTCTTTATGTAGATGTTGTGTGGAGGTCTATCACTACATTGACACTATCTTCTTAATTTTTAGTGGCTACAAATACAGCACAAACTAAGCTTGAGGAAACTAATAGAGGGTTCAGAGTATCCAGAAGACCTGAAGTATGACTTCAATATAAAAGGGGAACTGAGGCATCTGGATACAAACGAGCCCTTTGTTTTCAATTATTACAAGAATTCACATGAGCAGAATCATAAACGCTATCAAGTTTTGGGACATTTGATTACCCAGTATGTTTATGAGCTCCTGGAAAGAGTCTGCATGCTGCAGAAAGTTTATATTCCTACTAATGCTACAGAGGATGAACCAAGAACTTTCTTTTTCATGAGTGAGAATGCACTAACAAGTTCCTCTAGCCTTGTTGTTCTTCTTCAAGACCGTGGAGTGTTCTGTGCTGGACAATGGGGGCAAAGGACAATTGTCAGTGAGGGCCTGGAGCATGGAACACAAATACCGTTCATCAAAATGGCCCTTCAAAGCCACAGGGAAGTGATTGTACTGAATCCCAATGACAACTTTGTTGATCTGAAGCCTGAAAAGGAGAAGTTAAGCTTTTTTACCAGGGAAGAATCACTGCCTTCTACACAGTCCACCTGGGGGATCCCCAAGAGGGGCAGCAGCAGCCCCGAGGAACATACCTTGTATGTATGGGATCATTTCATTTCAAAGAGTGCAGCCAAGAATGTGGCCTTCATTGCCCATGGCTATGGTGGCTTGGTGTTTGTTGATCTGCTGGTGCAGAGAAAATGTGAGGTTATGAATAAAGTGTACTCTGTGGCGTTCATTGACTCCATGCACAACACACAGCACCAGGCTAGAAACGATCCGCAAATACAAAAATGGATACAGACAAACTGCCGTGAATGGGTGTCAAACAGAAAGCCTCTAGGTAAAGCTGTAGGTTCCCTTGTGAAAGTGAATTGTCCTGTTGTCTCTGCTGGAACGGAAAAGTATGGTTTAGCACCCTCCTGCTCCTTACGTTCCATCTTTAAGTACCTGAAAAGCACGCTGAAAGCCAAGACCGCAACAGCCTGTAGGCATTCACCTGTTTTAACCCGAAGCAGCACAAGTAAGAAGAGAGACAATAAATAAAGGTATGCTGACTCGTTCTCAATAGTGGTCTCTTCCTTTCATAACTGCCCCTGCACCTTTCAGTCATCTAAGGACCTTCCTCTCACTGTGGAGTAACCTACACTTCTAAGTTTGCAGCTAGTTTGTTTTTTGAGAAACACACAAATACAAGTTAACTATTAAGAAAGATGTGCACTGTTGAAAGCTTTAAGCCACAACCTTTCAGCTAGCTGTAAAATTAAAAGTTGCACCAAATAAAGATGTTAGGGTATATCAACTCTCATCTGCACCATTTTTTTAAAATAAAGATTCTGCAGTTAATGGCTCTATAATCAGACTAAGTTATCAGGAAAACACTTAAGTGCGTAGCTTTCATTAAAAGGACAAATCTGGAAAACAAAGACCATGTAAAGGATCTATTTCCTCCTCATTATATACCATATAGTGCTTAAAATCTTTCAAAAGCTGGAATATCCACCTTCCTCCCTGAAATATTACTGTTAGGTTGAACAATGCTTCAGGGAACTACATACTACTGTCTTCCCTCCAGTCAGAGACAGTATGACCCAAACATGAGTAATTTCTGTTTTAAGGACAGCTAAAGCCAGTAAGATTACTGGGCATGAACTGCTACAGAAATACAATACTCTTGCAACCTGCAATTACCAAGGCGATGCAAAAAGAGTAACACTGCAGTTTTATCTCAGCTGTTTTATTTCAGACAGAGGTGGGAACTAGAGACAGCTTTTAAATGTTCATATTCAAGGTGTACAACTTAAACAAGCAGGTAAAATAATCTTTAAAGTGAATGTAAACAAAATGGTTATTCTGAATTTCCGGTTTAATCCTGTGGAAATTACAAGTGCTCAGTGGCTGTAAAAGAGCTTTGAAGGATGGCAAAACCTCGTCCTACGCCTTCAGTTCCCATCTCAGTCAAAAAAAATGTTGAACAGTAATACTGGGTACCAGAGAAAAGAGAGTGTCAACTTCCCTTTTATGTTTATATTCATTTCAGTCATCTCTAATACTGTTTGAAAAAGCTTCTGTCCTGTTATCCAGTAATGGGTAAAAGTGTAAGATTCCACTGGAAAGGCACAGTCAGTTCAATGCTCTTGAGAGCAAGCACAGGTTTTTAAATAAAGACTGGTTTACTGTTATTACATCTGAATGAAAATGGTACTAAATAGATAATTAATAGAACATACGGTGCTTTAGTCCACTTTAAAAAGTTGCACTAGAGACACCATCATTGAGGATGCATACAACCTGCCTCTTTTGTAGGAACTGGTCAGCATGCAACTCAAAGAACAGTTGCTTGTGTGAATTCTATGCATGAACATGCAGCTATTTACCAGAGAAGTATGAGGTGACAGAATATCTGTCTTCAGAAGGAGACCAATATGATCCTTCAACATTAATGCTCAAACTCTCCCACGGTGTCAGAGGTGGCTAAAACTGTTTGAAGAATAAAATGGATCTAGAACATCGGTCATTTCTGTAATTCTTTGTCTTGGGTCATCCCATTAAATTCCTTGGTAGAGAAGGTCATATTTAGGAACGTTTCTGGGATCAATAGGACTTCTCACAATGAGCTTTCCACGCATTGCTCCACGGTAAATCACCTCAACCAGATCTATAAAGTCTTGCTTTGTTTTGAAGCTTCCGACAAATTTGGTATGGTCTGGAGACCTAAAAATAAGCATAAGATAAAGGTAGAATTGTAATGTTAAAGTGTTCAAAGCAAAACCACCTAAAGACAAGAGAAGACGTATAATGAGATTAGGGGTTCTGATTTGGCCATTCTGAAAGAATGAACCACGCTGGTGATGGCATAATCAAGTCAGGAGTATACTGTGACCTCCAAAGTCCAAAAAGGTGCAGTGTCATGTCTAAGGCTTTAACCATACTATTTTTTGCAGAATTCAGGCATGTTTCACAGCTGACACTTACTTATTGCATCAGAGCATATTTCAGAATGCTTCTTAATTTTATGTCCTTCTGGCTTGCTACAGAGTTCTCAATGCAGATGCTGGTAACAACATTATAATTTTCAAACATTATCTTCCCCAGACACAGTAACATAAAGACTGATAATTCTTACAGACCTAATAGATAATGCCAGTTAGGATGACATACCCATAATCAACCTTCATGTGTTGTCCATTGAAGAAAAATACAGTAGATGGAATATAACTGATGTCAAAATACTGGGTGTACACTGGAACCTTGTCTACATCCACCAGATAAATGACTGCCATTTTACTGAGGTCATGAGCTGTCTTTGCAAGCTGAAAAGAGTGAGAAAGATAGATAATGACAAATGGGTTGACACACAGGAGGAAAAAGGGTGGCCATCTTTATAAAGTCCGTTTCCCTCATGTCGTATCAGTTTAAGCTGGACTAGAATATCATGTCTTCTCTACTTCAAGCACTTTGTACACCCACTACAATAACATTTACTTAATTTTCAAACTGTTTTATGATTATAGTATTCTTTCATTTTACATTTGTCACCAAAATTTTCAGGAGACACCATATTATCTAAAACCAGCATACGATATTCGCTTGTATGCAACAGGTATACAAGTAGAGTTTATTTAAAAAAAAAAAGAAAAATAATTGCTCTTACAATATCATCAAGCTGCAGACAAACAGCATCGTTATCTCTTCCAAACCGGAGAACCAAAACCTTCTCGGCCACGCTTTTTATTGCCTGGTCCACTTCCCTCTTACAGGTCAGCTTGGGCAGCAGAAAACTCATCCTGACAGACCACGGCTTCCAATAAAATCCCTACTCACGGAGGAAAAAAAACCAGCAAAACCTGCGTCAAAAACCAGCGAAGCTTCTCCATACTATTAAAAAAAAAAAAACAAAAAACAAAAACAAAAACAAAAAAGATAAATAAACCACCGACCACCACAACCGACTGACAAACCCCACGGGCTCCAGCCTCTGCATCACGCCCCAGCCCAGCAGGGGCCAGGCGCAACCCCCCCAGTCCCCGCAGGGCCTCGCCCCGTACCAGGGGCAGCGGCAGGACCACCCCCAGCACCCCTCCTCAGGGCCCAGAGGCTCCCCCCGGAGAATCACCGCACCCCGTGAAGCCCCGCGACGCGGAGCGAAGAGAAGGCCGGAACCTTCGCCGCGCCGCCACGGAAGCCCGAGGGTGTCCGAGGCGCCCGGCGGACCGGGCCCTGCCCGCGCATGCGCAGGCCGCTCGCCCTGAGGTGAGAGGGAGATGGCGGCGGGGCGGGTGCTGCCACGGGGTGGCTGGTAGCTACGTCCGCCGCACAGAGGCGTCCACCCGCCCCCTTCCCTTCCCAGGCGGGACGAGACGGAGGCCAGGCAGGTTGGAGCGTGGCCGGAGCTTGGGCAGGTGCGGGCGCCGGTGGAGGCCTCTCCCGTCCCGTGTTTCCCGTCAGCGGGCGGGGGGTACCGGCGAGAGACTCGCCTGCGGGCCCGGGGCGCTGAGGTGGCCGCCGGTG
>KZ506066.1:172356-182464 GCA_002844005.1 Limosa lapponica baueri
AAGCCACAACCCCTGCTCCCGTGGTCATCCCAGAGCAGAGGCCGAGACAGAAACGCTGGGTGATGCTCCCTCCTGGGTGGCAGCATCGTACCGAAACCCAAGGCAAGAGACATTGGCATCGGAGACAAATTACAGTGGTTCTAGCTGGGTACTGGCGGCCGAGCGGACGCCTCGTCCACCAAGAGGTCTTGCAGCCAAAGTGGTTCCAGTATAAACATACGCCGCGTTTCGTTACCGCTGTGCTCCTGTACAGCCATTCTGCAACGCAATTTAGGAGGGCAGAGCATCTCCTTTCCTCATACAAGTTAATTTTCTGAACCTGAAGCAAACAAGTGGGTATTACTAGAACTATTCAGCTGTTTCCATACGGAAGGTGAAATACTGAGAGGAATAAATAATTCTCCAACACTTTTTTTTTTTCCCCTGAAAAAGAAAAGTTGCTTGAAAGAGTAATTCATGGCAAAGCTCAGTTTATTTAGTGACAGAAATAACTGTAACTTTATACATCTAACACTAAATAAAAACAGCAGAATGTACAGATCAAATTAATTATTTACAGGAATTCACTAGGAATACTTTATAAATGGACACTTCTCATGAACTCTATTTAAAAAAAAATAATCAAATTAAATAATATCAATTGCTTATTTGCAGTCTGACTTCAAATAGATTGCAGGAGAGTAGGGAACATCTTAAATAAAGAGCTGAAATCTAAAGAAAAACGTAAGGCAACTTCACACGTGCAGGAACAGCGAAGCTCAGAGCGACACTCCCTACTGACCTCCTGCCCTTCTGAAAAGCCAAGGCACAGGACGTTAGGGAAGGGGTGCCGCAGCATTCAGCTCTGATGTTCCTGGCTGAGTCTCCTTTAGGAAACAACCTTTTCTGATCTTCTGTTTGTTTTCTGCTTTTAAACGGCAGGCCATCAAGTCCGTTAAAGCATTTTTACAGCGGGTAACAAGGCTCCAAAATTCAGATTCACTTCTCTCTCTTCCATAGGTTGGGAAAATAAATAAATGCACCAAAGATTAAACTGAGGTGCTGGTAATATTCTTTTCATAAGGTAACACACTAAATATACAAATAATACTCTAGCACTATTTACAGCTATTTTTCCTCGAACATTTCCTCACTTTAGTAATACATAATTATTTGTAAGATACAAACATTGAAGTAATTTTTAACGTTTACCTAACGCTCTTTTAAATCTTTTTCCATCATAATGCCAGTATTTAAGTAGGATGGCTATCTCCGGATTCTTGATCATAGAAAAAATTCAAGAGTTACAGCTAGCAGTATTTTATTTTTTTAAAGTATTCATTTTAGTTTTACTGCTTTTGGTAATTAGAAAAGAATACAACTGTAAAGGGCTCCAGGATGTACAACTAACTACGTTACTTCTCTGCAGGAAGACCCTGACCTTTGCAATAGTCATCTGCAGATTAATTCGGATCCAAGGCAGGAACTCAAAATACATATTGCTTAAAAATTTTTCAACAACTGCTTATCTACATGCTTACAAAGTATAAAAAGAACAGTCCGTTCTGTAGCTTAGTAGACAGATACCCAAATAAGAGGAAAGGTAAAAATACTAATTCAAATGAGATGGTTACTTTGTCACAGATTTTGCTTAAATTTTGTTCAGTGGATCCCTTTCACTGAGCTATATGCATGTAGCTTTACTTATGAAGAGTACTCTGCGATATTATAGGCTTCTGGCTCCTTGGCTATCCTGCTGCTGCAAAGTTGGGAAACATTTGGTAATATTATCGACTGAGAACAGTTTAAAGAACACAGTTCTGATTGTTCATGTGCACAGCACATTCAGTTACCTCAACAGACATGTTTCTCACTTACAAAAAAATCCCAACCAACCAACAAAGAACCCACACCTTGTACAGATTATGACGTGCACTGTTCATAATATTAAGTCAGAGGGATTTAAACTTGGGCCAAGCCTGGCTGTGATTCATGCTTACTCGCAGGAAAACCTAATAAGATTTTTTCTATCTATGTGGTGTAACACCAGGAATTGGCTTGCCCTAGAAGTATTTTCTTATAGCAGCAGTAATAAGGTCTTCTGAAGACTCTGGTATTTTGAGAAAAAAAAATAATTTTTACCCCATACTAAGATTTTCATAGTTCTCTATCCTGATATTGCCATGTGTCCCATTTGGGAATTAGCAGGGCTTCTCCTTTCAACATGATACAAGACAAGATCAGATTGTAACTAGCTGGGCTTCTTTGGGAATATAAATATAGAGGAGAAGAAGTGTCCCATTAGACTTTTTTCATTTAAGAGTTTCTACATCAAATGTACTGCAAAATTAGAAACATCCATCATTAGGTTGCCTGCTTTGGATACGTGCAACAATGCAGGCGATAGCTTCCTTTACGCGACCAAACATCGTTACAGGAAACGTGGTTGTGCATAGAGGCTTGTAAGCTCCTCGCTTACAAATAAAAAGCAGTTCACTTCTGTAAGCAGTCTCCCTGCAGTGGGCTGTCCTCTGGACAACTTAAATTCATGATCCTGTTGTCCCCTAAAGTACATCAATCCATCTTGGAGAACCACTTCCTCAGACTTCAGTGGATCCCTGCCCACTATCAATAAAACATTTTGCAGCATTTTGTTGAACTTTGGACCTGCCACCCACCAACCTGGAATTTAAGTTCTTCAAAACTGGAATTCACTAACTGCTGATGCTGCATCTACCCAAAGAAAAAAGCCTCAGATTTTCTGTATGTCACATGAAGTGCATGCTGCAGGAAGCATTCTGCCATCTCCTTGTTTTGGGGAGTAAACAGACAGAACCCAATACAGGTAATTTGCTCACACACTTGACCAAATTCACATAAAAATAAAAAGTCAAAAAAATGCTACTTATAGCTGTGCATTTCTAGTTTTTAGTGCAGCCTCTATTTTGTTTTCCTTTTTGTTTTTTAAAAGTTACAGCATGATACTTACTCCATGACACAGAAAACATTATTATTCCAACCTTTTTTTCCTCTTTTTTTTTTTAAAGTTATCGCCAGTGCAGAAATCTTGTCTTCAAAGCCTTGGCCCACACTGAAGCATCTTAACTTTTTCCCTGTAACGCATGGTGCAGTACATCATCACCAAGACATTCAGTTCTGGGGATTAACTGTTTGAAAACAGGCATCACTGTAAGCCTCAGAGACGCAGTTAAATACTTAGCTCCCAGAGATCGAAAGATCTTGCTTATCTACTATATTCAGTCTGTCTTTGTTACATGGGCCACTTCCACTTCTACAGTTTCAATGGCCTGCGTCACTTCAGCCATTTTCTGTCCTTGCTGTTGCGCCAATACATAATTTACCACCTGCATGATGCTTTGGTCAGAAAGAGTAGAGACCGACGTACATTCCTCAGTAGCTGCAACTGCTTCAATGGCTTCAATCGTCTCTCCTGTCACCACCACGGTCTCAATCTCACCACCGCCGACGCTAATCTCGGTTTCTTGTTCCTGCACGTCTGCTGCTAAAATGCTGATGGCGTGCTCCACCTGCGTCCCCTGGTTATGAAACTGAAGAGTATCTTTTTCCAGCATAATTTTGCAGGGTACGTAGTCTCTGTGAAACTTGGTCATGTGCTTCCGCAGCGTCCGGGCATCTATGTAAGCTTCGTTGCAGACTGGACAGACGTAGGGTCGTTCTCCAGTATGTGTCCTCACGTGACGCTTCAATGAACGTGCATCAGCCCAGGCTACTCCGCAAGTTAGACATTCAAATGGCTTCACACCTGTTCTCAAAGGGAAAGCAAGGAAAGATGACCGTCAGCACTTATAAACATGATGATGAGAAGTGACAGGGAGAACAGCAGTAGAAAAGAACAAAAGAAACATGACAACTTTTTCTAAGTAAGGAGGAGACCTCGTTTACCATTTCCGTACTACAATATAATGCAAGCATAATACATTGAACGCTAAGATTTTCCCCAAGTGCTCTAGTCATTCTAACATTTCACTTTTTAAAAATTTTTCTTCAAAAAATTCTTTTTAATGCAGTTTCTCCCCTATTTTAAGTACATACCACTTAATAAAATTTAATTATTTTTGATGATGCCTTTCTGAAACCATATTTTACTTAACAGAATTTGTCACTGACATTCCTAGTCCCACTCTGTTTCTGTAAATCTTACTATACAGGTCTCATCAAATCAGCACTTATTCTAGTTAGCTTATAACTCCATCTACAACTTTTTCCCTCCTCCTCCACACCATGTATGTTCAAATACTGCACCTGATGTTTGAATAAATCTTATTCTCCCTTACAACGGCTGAGTTCTGTGGTCTGTAGTATCTAATGGGGCGTGTGGGTGGCGACAAACACTATTTCAATACTGGATTTTCCAGCTACTGTAGATTTAGGCTAGGTACCTATTACAGGACACTTTCTCTGTTTAGAAACAAACACAAAATCTCCATTTCAGTAGTTAGACAGCTCTTAGGTTTATTCATAACAGATCTTTAAAAGGAGACATGCTTCAAAAAAGTGGGTTTTGCCCCAAGACAGGAGTATATATAGACTTCCAACACAGCTGGAACAATCAAATACTCAAAAATCAGTATCATACTTCACATCTAAAGTAAAAATGCACATACTTATTTTATATAAAATATATATTTTACTTATAAATTTTTTTTATATTTTCCCAAAACATCATATAGCTTACTGCTTGTTATAAATCAAGAAATTGACTGATTTCCAACAGTGATCCCTTTTTTAAATTCAGGCCAATCACTGTCCTGTTTGAAGAATATTTTGCTAACCATTGCGCCTTTCAAACCAGAGAATGTTTTACTACATCCAATTCTTTGCCAGATATACATCTTTTGATCACTTTTAAAAAAGTTCCTCTTCCATTAAAGTTCTGAGAAGGACAAGTTGTTACTGTCGCTGCCTGTGACTGCAGTTTTAGGAAGATCCCAACAGCCACTTCTAGGAATCATTGGAAGCAAGTTGACAAACACGGACTAGCATAAAACTAACTAGAGAATCTGTAAGAACTTCTACGTGTCTTGCAACACAGGAGAGACTCAGACCCAAAGAAACAAATACCCCTTTCTCTGTAATGTTTCTAGGAAGCGAGGGATGTCATGACTACTTGTTTTCTACATACCTTCATGATTGTTCATGTGTCTCCTATATTCCCGGAGCTGTGTGAATTTTCTTCCGCAATGCTCACAAACTCGTTCAAGATTTTGTTTTGCTCTTCCTTTTTTACCATGTGTGGCTTTCTTTACATGTCTTCTGTACAAAGCTTTCTCATAAAATTCTTTACCACATATATTACACCTAAAACGTGTTAAGTGAGAAATCTATTGAAACCATTATTCTATGGTTACGCTATGCTTTTAAAAACAAAATGCACTTTAATTATAGTAGGCAGAGCTTAATGGGAATACTGTCTTGTATGACAAGTAGTTCCATAATTAGAAATAATATTTTTGGACTGACCTGTGTTTTCTCTTATTCACAGTCACAAAGCTTCCACATACCACTCTAGAGAAGCGAGATCACATACAAAGCATTTCTACCTTCATCAATTACATTTATCAGGACTGTGCCATGAGGTTAACACCATTTGAAGTCACACATCTATTCTCAAGTACTCAAGACCCCAGTCAACAGCAATCAATCGGTACTTTAACAATGGACCAGGCAGTTCCTTGTTTGACTGGCTGTGGATCTGCATAACCTTATATTGATCACTACATTTCAGTTGTTAAATGAGTTTCTTCTTACCTATAAGGGTCTGTGACAGAGTGAGACTTCACGTGAGAATACCAGTCTTTCTTCCAACTGTAACATTTTCCACAGAACTGGCACTGAAATGGCTTCACACCTAAATGTTTATTCATATGCTGCCGAAGATCTCGAGCTTCATAGAAACTCTTTTCACACCTGTAACAGTTAAGGTTTTAGCATCCCATATAAGAAAGGTCTTGGTGACCCTGATTTCAAAGGCACTGGAACCCTTTTGTTTAATGACAACTGAAGACTTTGAGATGACAACACTTATTCTGTCATCAATATCTATATAAAGCACAGTCCCTTTCCAAATCAGGGAAAATTAAAAGGAGCAGCAGCTTATCTGAAAGTCTGGAATATAATTTGAGGGCCTCTGAAACACTTTTGTCTGTTACAGGTAACTGTATTTTTTCTGTTATTTTTATGGGGAATAATCAAAGGCAAACTAACTGGAAGATATCAGAAATTTGTATTATACCGTATTAACTTATGAGGATAGTAACAGCTGTTTCTTCCCTTAACCAGTAAAAAACTCAAGCGACTGCCACCCTCTGACACCATCATGCACTACTGTAACTTAATTGAATACTTCACTGGAAATCTTCCACAAACATTTTAGAAAAGTAAGTCATGTTGCACTTTGTTCAACTGGGCCAGAAGCTCAAACTCAAGCCTGGCAGGGAGATTTACATACCAAGCCACCAAACTAGAAAACAGAAGTCTGGCTATTGCTTAGTGAAAATTCTAAACCATTTGTGACAACATGGATTATATTCTTAGTAGAGATCTTCACTGTAGGAGAAACAAGGACTGTGTCTGTTTTGAAGGAGTTGGGGAATCAAAATACCTTCTCTGTCAAGGTGATCTTTTGCATCCATAACTATACTGCCTTGAGTAAAAAGAAATAATATTTTAAATATATTTCTCCTTCAAAGCCAAAATTGCTTTCCCTAGTATGTTTCATTAAACAGTTCTGTCCCTGTTGTGGACCCCATTAGCTCTGTTCTCTGTATTTCTAAGATCGATATTTTTAGCATTACAAAGCACATTGCTGACAGAACTGAAGTGAGTTTTCAGCACTTGCAAAATATTGTTTTGGCTAGCATGCAGCAGCACTACCAGAAATACTGTAAACAATACTTTAGATTAAAGCTTTCATTAAAACCGTGAGTTGCACGCAGACAATCATATAAATTGTACAACCCCCCTTAATACCTGAGAGAGCTTTCCAGAGACCTAATTGACAGTTTAGAAATTAAGCACCATTTGTGCTTTTGCAGGTCACTTGAAAGGTTCTGTAGTCTGCTTGGTCATGGAAAAACTATCCATGTTCTGCTAATGCACTAGGAGACACGCTCTTTCCAGTTACAGAGTTTCTGCTAAAGTCCATAATGCAAAGATATTTAAGTGGTCATATAAGTTTTATAATCAAGTTAACTGCAATAGTCAGCAAGTCTTAATTTATGATGTTCCTGCAGAGCTGTTTGTTAAACACAGTGTGTACTGCAGTGCACACAAGCACCTTGTAGACTGTAAACGAAATTTTCAAATTAAACTGAAATCAACTATCACAGTAAAAGAGGGCAAGAACAGGCTGAAGGCCCTTTGCCTGTGACAAGCTTACCAATCTTCTAGCTGACCTACACGGGAGCTTTAAAACCACATAGCTACTGGTTATGGCTACAAGTGCAAACACACTCATTAGAAAACAGATGTATGAAACTAGAGCTAGGTAACAGTTAAAAAACAAGCTTTTGATCTCCAATGCACATATTAACAAAAGTACATTTTTTGCTCTTATGTTTTAAAAGTCTTATTCCAGGCCAGTGAACAGCTTTACATTACACCAAGGAGCTGCTTTTAATCTTTAAAATTACTAGGAAAAAAGCCCCCCAAAAAGAAACCCACAACCAACCAACTTACTGAGTACACTGATATCCACGAACTTCAGGCTTTGGCTGGTGTTTTTTTATGTGTTTACTGAGTCCTGATGCCCTGTGGAAAGATTTTCCACAGATGGAGCAGAGATACTTGGATTCTCCTGACAAAACAAAAACAAAACATGTTATGAAGCCAGGCCTCCATATCTCTAAAGTGCTTTGAGAGAGATATTTTTTTCTTCTCATATAATTTAGCTTAAGTAATCAGAGCAGTGCTACAAAGTGAAGTTGGTTTAACTACACACAGACGGAATTTTTAAGTGTATTTTGGATGTGCCAATGTAATAATACAGAGAGGGGAGAGTAGCAACTCTAAATTACTTTACTGCATGTTTTATTTTGATACAGGTACAACACTGCAGCTACAAATCGGTCATGAAATGTGAACAGCCTAAAAAATTGCCCACAGTTGCCTGTGTTCATATAATATGCAACTTCTCCAGCAATACAGCATTGCTTACGGATTACTTACATCTTGAATTTGTGGAACACCACCTTAAAATAAAAGTTTTCTGCTCCAGTTCAATACAAATTCCTTCATTTCTGGAACAAACTGTCTTAGCAAAAACAGTCTCTTTCAATTCTGCCCAACTCGGGAAACAAGAAACACAGACCTTTACATATTACAATTTTAAACCTCTGCTTGTATTGAATTATTATACTGTCATCTTTCACATGCTAAGATCAAGAGCCCAGGTTTTATAAGATTTCAGTATTAGTACAGCAAGTCTTGTAAAACACATACGGAGATTCGCAGAGATTTAACTTAGCGTGTTTTCCTCTGAAAGGGCAGGCTAGAAGTGCAAGTGCTCCAGAACATTCCAGCCTATTGCCTATCTTTGTTGAATTAACATGATACAGGCACAAATACATACATAAGAACATAGGAACAGACCAACCAAATGTTATAGAACATTTGCATAATAACATTAAGCTATAGTAAAATAAACCCAGAAAAAAAATGTAAAATGACTCCTTACCTCTATCTCAGCTGCATGATCAGTTAAAGAAAAAGGAGAAACTACTGTTTATTTTTTTAAACAGTTCCTTTGACATCAAAGAACAATACTGAAGTTCAGCAGCATACAATAGCCGAACAAAATAAAAGGATCCTCTTTCTCATCTCTTACCTGTATGAATGCTCATGTGTTCCTGAAGACTTCTTTTTGTGACAAAAGACTTCTCACACAAGTCACACTTGAACTGTTTCTGTACTTCATGAAGAGCTAAGTGCATTTTTAATCCATGCTTATACGTAAAGGTCTTTCCACAAACCTAAAAAAATTAATACCCAGTGGAACAGAACAAACAAAACTCATTATGTAATAGGTGTTTAACTTCAAACACAACAAAAGCTCCTGCATTTCTTGGGAACCAGGATGGCCAACCCTGTGATTTCGCCCCAGTGGCAGAACTGGTCTGTTAAAACAGAATACTGAAGGGAAGGCATTCTTCTAGACACAGGAATATGAACTTTCATGATTCAACTTCATTCTAGTTTTCTTGGTCTTGGACTACAAAAATTTTCATCAGGAATGTTACAGTAGTTTTCTCCATTCCTAAGTTACCTAAATTAACCTAAATTTTAGGACAGAGTGTCAATACTAAAATACTAAGGTAACATTACTAATTTGATTACAGAAGAAAAGGACTTTACCTTGCACGCATGGGGTTTTACACCTGTATGTTTCAGCATATGTATTCTGAGAGAATAGAGCTTAGGTAGAGTTCTTCCACATATATCACATATAAATTCCCGTTTGGTTCTCCCTTTCACCGAAGACACGCCTGTCTCTTCTCCACTAGCAGCTGCGGTGTTCACTTCGGTCTTCCGAGTGTGCCGGACAAGATGGGCTCGCAGGGAGGCACCATACTGGAATTCTTTTTTACACAACTGGGAAAGAAAATATTACAGCTTTACTTTGCATTTAATACTCAAAAATTATTTCATTAAAAGGTAAATAAAGGTTTTAACTACAGTAAAATGATTAGCTATATCTATAAGCTGACTCCAGTAAGCATTTTATCTTAGGTTAATTAATAGTTGTAAATTTTGAATTTTATGGCTACTGACAGAACCAGTGATCACCTCCGAATGAGGCTAACTTCCAGACTAATTTAAAAACAGTTACAAATTTATTATAAGTTTAAAAGTAAAGCCCACACCAGCACTGTTGTGAGCAGCAAGCACATTCCCATGTCACAGGGTGCTGTAAGGCCACGAGGCCGCACCACATTCTACTCCACCCCATCTAGATCAGGATTGCATCCACCTCTGAAATCCGTAATGAGAAATAAATAGCTGCGTGAACAGAGGCAAGAAAAATAATTACCGATGTCATTACTGAATGAATTTTCATAAAGAGGGATGTTTACAGATACCAAAAAAAAAA
>KZ506066.1:235354-266466 GCA_002844005.1 Limosa lapponica baueri
ATTGCTTGCTCATTGTCATTTTGCTGTCTACCAGGACTCCCAGATCTTTCTCTTCGGAGCTTGGCTCCAGCAGGTCCACGCCTAACCTGTATTGGTGCCTGACATTCTTCTTCCCCAGGTGTAGGACCTTACACTTTTCCTTGTTGAACCTCATGAGGTTCTTCCTTGCCCAGCTCTCCAGCCTGTCCTGCTGGACTGACTGCTGCTGACTTCAGCACTGGTTGTGACCATTCTTTTATTTAAAAGCACTTAGAAAAGAGAGTGTACGGGGAGAGGGGAAAGTTCCTTGCAAGGATGAAGGTATGGTATATAGAATCAAACAGCTGAACAAAAGAACTACGTAACACTTCCTTTATTTTTGCTGCTGAATTGCAAATGCCTACAAAAGATAACTGCATCATCTTATTCAGATTATTGCTGGAACATTTATCTTATTGGGTGATGGCTTTTCAGCATTGATGCTTAGAGTAACTTAGCACCCACTGAGAGCTGTGAGATAGTAGAGACAGTGAACTGATCTCATGCCTGTCTTAGACAACAAATAGGGATAAAGTATCTAGAGTGTAAAATTACTGAAAATAAGATGACTGGCCTTTCAACGTTTTTTCTTAGCCACCAACATTATTGTGTTTAACTGAGGACAAGTGTTCATTGCGGGTCTAACCAAGTACTCTCTGACCCTTCTAGAATATCTTTGAGAGCGTGATTGCTTGGGTGGGGCTATATGTTAAATCTAATTTTTGCTTAGTTGGCAGTGAGAATACTAGAAGCTGAGTAGTTGAGCTGAAACTTTCATTAGTTCTCCTGAAAATTCGGCTTCCTTTTTTGCCTTTTTATGACATCTTTCATGCACCAGAAACAGCTTGTGGATTTGTTTGTGCTTAATTGATATGTAATCCATTCTGTCCTGCCTGCTTACTTGGCAGACATCTGCTAAATTACACATTTGGGTTCTGGTTAACTTCAGAATGCAGCAAATAAAAAATAATAATAAAAAAAGTCCAAACCAAAAAACACCCCTAAAAAAAAAAAGCCCAAACAAACAAAAATACCCCTTGGGAATTGCATTCAAAATCAAGATACCTTGAATGGAGTATATGTGCAAATGAGCAAAGCAGGGCAGGTGTTACTCAACGTAGAGATTGTATTAAAAATGAAAAGAATCTGTGTCATAAGATAAAGGAAGAAGACTCTTGAGAAACCTTGAGAAATGTTCTTTCTCTGCCCTACTTAAAGAAATTTTATTTTATTTTGGCTGCTAACTAGAGTAGAGAGCCCACAGTTCTGCATGGGCTCAGTATGACTTGTTAACATCCAGGAGCCAGAGAGATTTGGAAATGTCAGTGAAAGGGAGGGTAGGGAATGGAGTTGGGGACACACTAAGCTATTAATCTGCCTCAGTGCAGCCGTGTGTATCCATAGGGATAGGAGACCTTGAGCATTTTTTTGGAGATGAGCCTTAAGAAAGGAAGATGGTTTGGAAAGCTTTTCAGTTCCAGTCAAGAATCTTCAGCGTATTAATTGATTCTGAAGCTTTCCCTACCTTAACTGGAAAATGGAATCTCTGTAATATTTTCTCCTGTGAATGGCACAAATGGTGAAGTTTGCTTTCACATGTAAGCTTGTAATTCATGCAATTATACAGGATTGTGTTTGGGCTTGGGAGAGGGCTGCAAAGATGAAGAAGGGTGTTGCAGAAAGAATGGTCCTTCAAGATGTTGAAGCAGCTGTGGCTTTACCTTCATAGGGATTTTTTTTTTCCCCCTTGAAGATTGAATGAGGAAATATTTGTGGTATGATGTATTCTGTTGGGTCATAACCTAGAGATGCTCGAGTTGAAGTGACAGTGCTTGTCCAGTACCTCAGCTGCATACGGGTGAAGAGCTTTGGCCTGGTGCTTTGCTAAAAAAGCTGTGTAGGTGGACTGCTTTAGAGACATCAAACTACGTTCTCTGCTGTGTTTTCCGAGTGTATGAGTTTGTTGGCTTGGTGTTCTCTGCACCCTTTTCCACTGGAAGATGTAGGTAGGCCCTTGGAAAGAGTTCAGAAAGGCTGGCTAGGCCATAAATGACGTGTTCAGCATCTCTGACAGAAAGACTGAGTTAAAAACCCTAAAGAAATTTATAGAAAGTTAAAAATAATCATGGGTCTGTTTTTAAGGCCTTCTTAGATAGCCATCTCTCTTCTTCATTTGAAAGGATTTTTTTTCCCCATGCACCCACCACCCCCTTTGAAGCACCAACCATTGAAGAACCAACTGAAATATAGAAACTTTCTCTTGAGATCTTACACTGAACATAAGAATTACTCAAACACACATATTCTTCCTCTCCACCGCTTCTTAGGTAAATGCTTAAATATTCCTGCTGACTGAGACATGTTTACCAGCTTGTTGGATGCATCAATATATATAACTAATTTTAAAAAATATTTCCATGCAGTGTTTTCTGTGTTATGTATATGCATAAGCAAGTCAAAGGAAGTTGTGAAGGTATCCAAAAATAGAAACTTGGCTTAATTCAAGAATGCATGTATGCAAGATTTAAGGTAGACCTGTATCTGAGACTCATTCTCAGTTTTGCCTGAAATTTACTAGATTAATAAAATTAATGTGCAGTGATAAGTTTGCATTTTTGCCAGCTGTGACAGAAAATAGAAAAACTTATGAATTACCCGAGATGGCCTTCAGGGGAGATTTGTTAAATCCTGGGTGGAAATGTAAAGCAGAAGCAAAAGCTTCTATTGTGATAATAACATTTTGTGTATCTGTGAGTACCTGTCAGTTTACATTTTATAGTTAAAATGTAACAATTTAGAGTTTCAGAATTTATGGTTAACATGGATATCAAACAGAGAAGATTTTGTGTATTCATCCTACATCCTAGTGTGCTCATTATCCTCTTACTCTTAAGCAGATCAAAACCAGCTTCTTATGTAACAGGCTTCAAAAGCTTGTGCATTTCTACTGCTTGTTAGGTTTACTTTTCTTCTAAAAAGTATATTGAGTCTCTGTGTTGTTCAAATGACTTTAATATACTGGCAAATTCAAATAAAATGTAGCAGGGAGGAAGCTATAGTATGGACATGTATTCCAGGTGATATTTCAACAGACTAAGAGAGGCTTATAATAATAAATAAGGCTGTAATGTAAGTGCTGGGAATTTTAGTACATTACTGAGCAGTTAATTATGGAGGAAATAAACGGAAAACACTAGGATACTGGTAAGTACAATGATCTTAAAAAAATCAAATAGCGTAGTTTTAATTTTTTTAGCAATCTTTCAAATCTAAACTAGCTCATTCTCTGATGCCATGTGAAGGATACATTGTATAGTTTGGATCTTTGCTTGAAAAATGATTGGAAGTATTTTGCTTCTCTGTGAAATATGAGTATGGATAAGTTCTACTATGTAGAAGGTATCTAACTGATAATTAAGTACTCCTTAACTTCTAATTTTGTGCGTATTTGAGGTGTAAGCTTGGATTTGCTGAATAGCAATCTCAGGAGGTAGCTCTGGAGTCTTAGACTGTGCTATTTTTTAAATTTCCCTAATGCAAACCTGCAAAAAGAAGATGGTATCTCTGCAGTCATTGGCATAAAAATACAGTTTTGGACACTGGTCTCAAGTCACAGCAGAAACCCCCTCTCTTAGGCTAGTGTATTTAACTATTTTAATTTTTAAACTTTCATGTGGATTAGAGGATGCTCTGGTTGTGTTTCATTTGGCTTTAGAAGAACCTATATTTAGTTTTTAAAATCTTAAAAATAAAAAAAAAAACCCAAATATTTTTTTTCCTGTTTAGTCCTAGCTTGTCCTAGCCTGTTTTACTTGCCCACCAGTTCATTAATTCTTTGCCCCTGAAGCATTCCTTGCTTTTCTTCCATTTCTTTTAATCTGTACGTTACAGGGAAACCCATATTTCAGATAATTAGATAAGAAGCAATGTGAGTGTGACCAGATCCATGACCACAGCTGCTACATGCAGCAGATTTCTGTAGAAGGCATGTGCAGGGGGTACATCAGCTTCATCTGCAGTTTAACGTCTGAAAGAAACCCTATTTCCTTGCATTATATCAGGCAGCTATTAAACCTCATTGTGCTTGAAGATTAAAATGTTACTACAGTAAGAAAATCAAACATGAGTTACCATTTACTATTTAATCATGCAACCTTTTGTAATTTTTTTCACATTGCTGATATTTACAGAATACACTGGTAGCCAAAATACTGCCACAGAAAATATTTGGCCTGATTTATATAAAAACCTCTTTGCCAGAGCAGGGTAACCACAGGTTGCCCACCTGTTTGTTTAGAAAGGCCCAAGTGAAAGTAACGCATTTGTGTTTTCAAGTAAAGTTGCTTCATTTGGTCAGCTTCAAGGCTCTATAAAGCAGAACCCAGTTCTTAGGATCTTTTCCTGATAAACATCTGTTATCCATAGCGTTTCATTTAATAGCACAGTTTCAGGTATTCTTTTCCCTCCGCAGCACCTGGATGATGACACAGTTTCAGGATCGAATTGGATAACAGAAAACAATGTCCAGCATTCACAGACAACCAAAACTACCAGGAAGCCTTACTGTGGTTATAAGCAACAGACATTGTCCAAAAGAGAACAAGCGGAGCAGGAGTCGCTGCTTGCTGCAATACAGTGGCCAAAACCCCCCAGTGGCAAACTTGCCTTTCTACAAAGCACTGATCCTGCTCGTAGTGACTTCGTGATTGTGAAACCCAGCGGGTTCTTCAAGGTGGGTGATCAGTTAGAGGTCCTTGTTCGTATGAAGGATTTCCAAGGAAAACCCAAGCAGTATGGTGGAGACTATCTACAGGCACGAATTCACTCTCCTCTGCTGAAAGCTGGAGCAACAGGAAGGATTGTTGATTGCCGTAATGGCCTTTACAAAGTCTTCTTTACCTTGCTTTGGCCAGGAGATGTCAAAGTTTCTGTGTCACTTGTCCATCCGAGTGAAGCAATCCAAGTCCTCCTGCGTTTACGAGAAGAGAGGCCAGACAGGGTCTATTTCAAAAGCTCATTCAAATCTGGGAGGTATTCAGAAACCACTGAGTGCAATGTTTGCTTGCCTGGGGATCTCCCAGTCTGTAACTTCACAGATCTCTACACAGGTGAGCCATGGTTCTGCTACAAACCTCGAAAACTGTCTTGTGCCAGTCGGATCAGCCATGCCAAGGGTGGATATCAAAAAGGTCTTCTGACACAAGAGGAAAGCCTCTTTTTCCAAAGGTGTGTCTGTTGTTGGATTTATAGATACTTGGTCAAGTAATTTCCTTTTTTTTTTTTTTAAATACAAACTTTAGGTTATTGGTGAAATATGACAAATTGTCTTAGAGGAGTGTGTATCTGCAGGAGCAGGTGTTTGATGTGAATTGTTGAGTATTTTCTTCCTGGGCAAGAACACAGTAACCTTAAACTAAAGAAACTTGGAGTGAAGTTCTCTCTCTATGCATTGAGTTCAACCCTTGTGCACCTGCTACATATCAGAAGAGCATGCTCCCTAAATCTGGTGGTGGTTTGGGGGGCTGTTTCCTTATTTTTTGTTTCCACACCTATGCTGGCAATACCAATAACAATGCTTTGAGATGTATTTGTGGCCAAGTCTGAACTACCTAAAAAGGTCCAGGTTTTAGGCTTATTTTTACATAAAATATCAATTGCTTTTATCCTGAGCAAAAGTCATCTTACATGTAATGCCACATGTTCCTTGTTGCTCAGTAGGACTTTCAAATCTTAGGAATAATTTTAAGTCACTCATGAAGAAAACACCTGGTACAACAAACTGCTGAGTGATACCTGTGCAAGTAGAAATGATCTGTGCGTGTTTATTATAAAGTGTCAAGTTAAATTAGTTTCACAGTCATCATCTTTAAAATGCATTTAAAATGCATCTTTAAAACTGCATTCAGCGTTTAAAACATCTCTTAGTGCACGGGTAGACATGATAGGACTGCTTCTGTAGATACCCTCAGCTGAAATCAGATAAAGTTAGCTACTGTGTAGTGCCAGAATTGTTGTAGGCTACTGCCTTGCTCTCCAAAAAAGGTGTTGAAGAAAGGTGTTTCAGCAGTATGCCCGCTTGAGGCTTAAATGGGGAAAGATTTTACAGTAGCAGCTCCAGATAGTTTAATTAGGAGAGCGTCTGTGCATGTTTGTACCTTAAGACCAGAAATCAAAAGTAACTATCAGTGGAACTGGGTTTTGGCTATTCCTTATCAGGTTTGTAAGTGGGTCTTTTGACTTTCTGTGCCTCAGGCAGTTTATCTGTAAATTATGGCTGACACTAATTGGTGATGCTTCCAAATAGGAGGGGGAATTTTTTTTTTTTTGCTTATTTTGGTTTCGTTTTGGTTAGTTTCCTTCAGCTCTGAAATCCTTGACTGAAATGGTTTATAGAAATTCCAAATAATACATTCCTTAAATAGAGAAAAACATTAGACAGGTATTCTTTTTAAAAACAGCAGCAAAAAACAGAACAAGAGCCTAGAATGAAATCTCTGCATCTGTCGCAGCTGTACAATAGTGATATGTGTTCAACACAAAATGATCAGCGTTCATTGATATCCACAAACAAATACTTCTGAGGTCTCGTGGTGTTTAGGGGGATGAGCTTTGCGTCTGTATTCAGCAAATTGCTGCCCTGCTGGAAGACCTTACTGTTGGAGATGTCTCAAGTTGGTTGGACATTGGCTGGTACTACGGTCTCCCCCAGAGGCAGGACACACCACTGCCAGCCTAGCCTAGAGCTAGAACTGCAGATGGTGGTGGTGTTGGACTGCCACAAGCTCAACTACGTACTGCGGGTCAGGCTGTGGGATTAGGGGGGCTGAGAGGTAAATACCTCAGCAGAGGTATTTACTGTGGTAAGCACCTATGGAGAGCTAGCAGAGCTGGGAGCTGCCCTTTCAGTGTTTTGTCTCCTGGCAGTGGTACACCTACCACAAGCTGAGAACTTCCCATCTTTGTGGTAAATCCCCCCAAAGGTTCTTGCGGACCTCTTACAGCTTGATAGCTTTATCTAGGTTTGTGCCAGTAATAGTGTGCACAAGATTTGTGTCCTGGTGCTACAAAACTTTGAATTCTGATTCAGAATAGTGATATTGAGGAAATTAATACAAAATTAATTCAGTTGCAGGAAGTAGAGTAAACTTAAAAATGCTTATTGTGAGTCTTATATGTTTATTTTAAGTGGATAAAGAAAAAATGAGATTAGTATTACCTGCAAATTTTACAGCCTTACTATATTATTGCTATTAATTTCTATTCAAGTGATGTGAACATCAAAAGGCCGATATTCTCCAGTGGACCCGATTCAGTGATTGTAAAGCCCAAGGCATTTACAGGTAAAATGAATTTTATAAGATTTCATAATTCATAATTAAATTTATAAAAAGAACAGCATGCATGAGGTAGTAATTGATTTGTTTGTTTTCATAGCATGGAATAGAAATTAACTTTTGTATTGAAAAAATGAAGGCTTTTGGGTGTTACTGTAATATAACTTCAGTACTAATAACAAAATTGCCTAAAATTCTATACATAAATGGGATTTTTAGCAAAAAACAAGTTAAAACAAAAAGGTTGTTCTAGTGCCAAAAGTGTCGTCTTTTTTTTTTCTAGCATTTACTTGGAGATGTAAAATGTCTTATAGTAACTGCTCATCAAACTCAAGTTAATCTAGCAAAACCAGCTGTGTGGTGTTTCTTAACGTTTTCTTTGTTAAGAATTTTGTCTAACAGATTTTGACAATTTGCATTTAAGTATTACTATCATTTGTGTTACCACAGGATGTCAGAACCTACAATTGTGAACCAGAAACTAATTGTTCTGTACCCTGTCTAAAAACAGAACAAAGAGACAGTCAGTACTCAGTTAAACTTTGAGGTTTTATCTCATTCATATCCATGTGCACGCTTTTTATGCCTCTGAAAATCCTGCATAAAATAAGATACGTAGAGAATTACTTCTTAATGGAAAGCTTTTCAGATGTTTTTTCTATAAGGTTGTAGGAGACTTCAAAGGTAGAGTTCCTGCCCTGAGCAATAAAGTCTTAACAGAAAACAGCCTACAGCATTTTTTGCTTTTAGTTTTGCTGTTTATTAAAAAAATAGTGCTGCTATAAGGCTCACAGTGCTTTCTCCTCTTTCTCCAGATCCTTTAGATAACATGTTTTTCATTACTTTTTTTTTTTTTCAATCTTGTATATTTCCTCACAGAAACTGCTGCAAATTTGAAATTCAATTTTACCACCCATTTTTCAGGAGTTGCAGATGATCAAAGCCTGCCTGTGTTTCCTGAGGATTAATGATGGGTTAGAGAGTGTTGATAGGAGTAGCACAGTATTCCTCAGGGAAATTCCTTCTAAGAACAGTCTCTGAATAAATAAACTTAATACATTGGTATAATGATGGTAGATGTGTAGATTTGTTAGGATTTATGGCACACTTAAATTTATTGCTATGCTGGGTTGTTTGGTTTTTTTGTTTTTTTTTTGCAATACCTCTCTGTTTAGGGCTAAATGTAGATTAAGTTGATTTATTTAAAACCTTTATTTTTCTGAAATATGAGCTTTTGCTTCTATTCTTGGTTTGTAACTATTCAGATTGGAGCTTTTACTGTCTTCTGTGAAATGCAAAAGTAATGGCTTTCTGAATTCTGGAGCAAAACTGGTATGCTACTATACACAGATTTGAAATGTTGGTATTACGTTTAGTTCTAGTAGCATTTTTATACATAGGTGTAGTCCAAGAATCAGTTTGAAAGGTTCTGTTGGAAAATGGAAATGTTTTTGCATCAAAACTTACGAAACAAACTGAAATTGTGAATTCACATTATGAGTTAGTCTTTAATTACATGACCATATGAAGGGTTTTTCCCTTTTCTGTGTAGGATTCCCGTTTCATACATATTGGTTGAGTAAACATTAGTAGTTGGGTTTTTTTTTCGTCTTTTATTGGTCCTGTTGCCCGATTTAAAGAATCATCCAAAGATAAAATTGTTAGATGGCTTTTTCTGTGGTACTCGTGATTATAGTCTTCGTGTTATACAAACATAATAGTAGTTTGCTTTTTACAGTGTCCCTGTGAGGTCTCAGGAGGTTAACAGCTACCAGTGCAAAACACAGAGAATATTGCATAGTAACAATGAGACCAGAAATGCCTATTAGAGGCGGGTGTTTAAAGATGCTTATGGCCTGATTTTTTTTTTTTTTTTTGAGTGTTTAGAGTCTGCTACACCTGCGTTATAATGAAGCATCTACCAGAGGATGCTTCTGGGCACTGGAATTCCACTGCTCGTACTTTTGCATAGTTAGGATGGTCTCTGGCAAGATTTTGGCCATGGCAATGTCTGCTTTCCCAAACAGCTGCGAGTTAGGACAGGCCAGGGACTGTTTTGAACAATTAGTCCCCATGCCAAGGTGGGTAAGAGTGTTTAAACAACTGGTGTTTGTGCCAGAGAACAGCTCTGTGTTTCTTCAGTTTTTTAGGTATTTGAATACGCATGTGGTAAAGGAGAGACCTGTAACGACCTCACAGGAGCTTGATGTACTATTATCACACCAGATACTAAGAACAACATGGCAGTGTTTGACTGACATAACCAT
Source organism: Limosa lapponica baueri (assembly GCA_002844005.1). Classification (NCBI taxonomy): domain Eukaryota; kingdom Metazoa; phylum Chordata; class Aves; order Charadriiformes; family Scolopacidae; genus Limosa; species Limosa lapponica. The sequence continues at coordinate 244,974 of KZ506066.1, forward strand.
GAGACTGCACCTGTAATCTCTGGCCCTTGCTTGCAGTGTATTGTCCAACTTCTGCAAGTTAAATAGGTGTCCTGCAGAACGGAGCTTCCCTGGTGTAATCTCATTACTCCTCAGAGGGGAGCCTATCCCAGGCAGTAAAAGGGGGGGGATACACAGCAGAGAGAAGGGGTGAAATCCATGGAGTTAGAGATTCTCATAACTCATACATTCAAAGGGCAGATATAAAATTCTTGGTCATAGCTTTGATTCTGGCATTTCCTCGTTTTGGAGTCATCCTTCAGAATTTACTCTTCTAGCATGTGGTTGGAGCTGGTTGTGTGTGCGTTATTCCATTGACGGATACATTTTTTTTTTCTTTTTTTGAGTGGTATCAGGTTGTCCCCTGGGGGTTGGTGTCCTGTGCTGCAGGGGCAGAGGCTGCGGAGGAGGAGGAGGAGGAGCGGCAGCGGGCAGAGCCGGCGCCCCTCTGGGCCGGCCGCTAGAGGGGAGCAGCGGGCTTTGGCACGGGGAGAGGGTTGCAGGTGTTGGGGACCAAGCGGCGGTGGGGACTGGGGATTCTGGCATCTGGCCCAGGCTGGAAGAAGAAGGTGTTCTGCTGATCTTTCTGCCTGTCCTCCTCTATACATTTTGCAAGCATCCACGATTGAACATTTCTATCTAAGTGTGAAGGATTTAGAAGGCTCTGGGGAGACCTTATAGCAGCCTTTCAGTACCTAAAGGGGGCCTAGAGGAGAGATGGAGAGGGACTCTTTTATCAGGGAGTGTAGCTATAGCAGGAGGGATAATGGTTTTAAACTAAAAGAGAGGAGATTCAGATTAGATACTAGGAAGAAATTCTTTACTGTGAGGGTGGTGAGACACTGGAACAGGTTGCCCAGAGAAGCTGTGAATGCCCCATCCTTGGAAGTGTTCAAGACCAGGCTGGATGGGGCTTTGAGCAACCTGCTCTAGTGGGAGGCGTCCCTACCCATGGCAGGGGGTTGGAACCGGATGATCTTTAAGGTCCCTTCCAACCCAAACCATTCTATGATTCTATGTCAGATATTTACTATATTTTACTTTTTCATCAGAGATACCATTTAATTTAAACCAAAATAAACTGTAATTGTTCTACCCGCTCAGTCAGTAGTTGCAGGTTTTGCTGCAGAAATAGGAGGTGAAATACTTGGGCTTACCGAAGTATGATGTATCAAGCTTTTTAATCTACACAGCACATCATAGTCTTTTGCTTCAAACTAGGGAAGATGTTCACACATCACTGGCTATATGTCCATGAAGTTTATGGAGACTGGGTTTTATGCATGTTAATTTCAAAGAATTATTGTCTTCCAGATTCAAGCAGTATGGACAGAGCTGAAGATCACACTGTTTCCCCTTCTGGTTATTATTATGAAGATGAGTGGAGGTCCAGAACACACTGGATCCATCGTTTTAACAAGTCAGATGATATAACCAATTGCTTGCAAGGAAAAGTAATCCACTTGTTTGGAGACTCTACAATAAGGCAGTGGTTTGAATATCTGACAGCATTTGTTCCAGGTTATTTTTTTCTTAATTTGGTTTTGTGCTTAGAGACATTTGCAAAGCTTTATTTCTCACTTCTAGGACACAGAGTTGACCTTACTGAATGACAATGAGAAAACAAAGGAAGAGGAAAAAAAAATCATAATCAGAAGTGCTGGCAGAAAGGCAGTTAGTCAAATATTTGAGCAGACACTGGAAACATGTAGGCCTTGGAAACGGGGCCACAAGGTATCTGCAAAGTTGCACTTGTAAGAAGTTTCACCAATGCGGACCGTTGCTGTGGCTGTGAGTTAAGGTGGCCACTCCGGGAGCACGGCAGAAGTCACCTAGTGTGCCTGCATAAGGCCTTGCAGCAATCCAGTAACACAAGTAATTTTGGAATGAAGTAGCAAATGACTTCTGTTACTGTTGATTGGTTTGGACCCTTTCTTGTATTTCCCTTATTTTAACTTAAATAACAGAATTTCAGTAGCCAATTAGATATTCCCTCCTTACCTCTAAAGCGGATAGATTGTGTGGAACACAGATTGTGAGACTACTTAATGCCTACAAGTTTAAGTTATCTTTAAATTTAATGGAGTCCTAAAGTTGCCAGAAGGATTCCCAGGGCAACCATGACTGAAGGAGTCTATTTGGAAAATTTCTTTTTTATGAGGAAGAGAGAAGACAATGAAAAGGCATTGACAGCCGTGTGAAGATTAAGTTTGCTGTCTTGCAAATTTCAACACCCACAAACTCCACTCTGAAATATGTAGGTAGCACATGTATGATACCCATCTGTTTCATTTTAGAGTTCTTAGAATTTTGTTCAGATTTCCTTCTCTACTGCTACTATTGCCCTACGGTCCTAGCATCTTGTTGATAGTTTTAATCTCTTATGCTGTCTTCCACTAATGCCTTTCTCTTGGGTTTTCAGATCTAGTGGAATTTAACCTGGGGAGTCCGAAGAATGTGGGCCCTTTTATGTCTGTAGACCTGAAGCACAATATCCTACTGAAGTTCCGCTGTCACGGGCCACCCATTCGCTTTTCAACAGTTTTTAGCAGTGAACTGCGCTACATTGCCAACGAACTGAATGGCATAGTGGGTGGGAGAAACACGGTGATAGCCATAACTATATGGTCCCACTTCAGCACTTTCCCTGTGGAAGTGTATATCCGGCGGCTGAGGAACATTCGGAGATCAATTATTCAGCTGCTGGATCGCAGCCCCAAGACTTTAATTGTCATCAGAACTGCTAATGTTCAGGAGCTTGGGCCAGAAGTGAGCCTCTTTAACAGTGACTGGTATTCCTTTCAGCTTGATTCTGTCATGAGGAAAATGTTCTCAGGAATTGCTGTGCACTTTGTGGATGCTTGGGAGATGTCTCTGGCTCATTACTTGCCACATAACTTGCACCCAGAAGAAGTCATTGTTAGGAATCAAATAGATGCATTTTTATCCTACGTGTGCCCTCTGCAAACTTAGCACAAGCGGGTATCCCTATGTCATCTTTTGCTGTAGCTGAAGTAAAGTCGCTCTTTGTCGGAGCTATCGAATGATGCTGGATGGTATGGAAGAGCTCTGTTGTACCTGCACGCAGTAAAAGCGGGGTGGCCTTAACTCTGGGTAGCTGTGAAGGGTGGTAAAGAGGAGATGATTGTTCAGGCCATATCTTCATGTGAGGTTGATTTCTTTCAACCTTATCATACATACCTGAGATTATTAGAGAGCACCTTAAAGTAAATTGACAGGATTCAATAAGAAATTACGTGGGTTGTTAGCTTTACTAGTTGTCTACACTGTATGCTTGATTTAGTCCATATGATACTGATTCTGTTGCCAGGGTCTTGCTGCTCAGAACTGTCTGTGAAACCTGGGAAAGACTTTGGGAGCGATCTTTCAACATTCCAGAGTTTGAGGAACATCCCCTCCAGTTGTATGTCAGGGAAGCACAGTGTCTGTTCTTGTTTCAAAGTTCTAATTAGAAATATGAAGGGGTGTACCAAAATCACTAATATCTATCAAGGAAGCACAACCAGAATATCTATAGTATTAAGTCATTAAGAATTGGCTGAAATTCAGTAGACTACACTAGTTAGGCAACCTTGGTGTTTACAGATGGCTGCTAAATAATGCAAATAGACGTTTTAGCTTGGTTTCTTGTACTACTGAATCTCTTCTGAGCTTTGATACACTGTCTACTTCTTGATTTATCTGTAATGGAGAAATGTGTATATTATGACCTCAGTGAAGACACTGTCTTGGGCAGTCTCTGCAAGTTCGAGTTGCAGGCTTGCCTACTTGAAGCTTGAAGTATTTCCTGGTGAAAGCATTTCCCTTCCCTGTAAGATAAAGCTATTCCATTATGCTCCTGCAAAGCTGGGCTTCTGATACTTGCTTTTGTACATCATTCATACATAGTGTCTGTGTGGAGAAGCCAAGTGACCTGAATGCGCGTGAGGATGTTTGGCAATGGGTAACAGTTAACTGGCGCACACTGGTGTCAAGGCCGTGCAATGATGCCCCTTCTATGTTTGGCAGTTTTATTGCTTATGAGCTTCGCTGCTGCCAGTATAAAAGGTCAAAAAAATCATACTCAAAAGCCAAACACACACAGGGTTGCCCTTCGTACAGATTCTTGGTAAATATTTGCAGTTTTGCTGGTGTGAAAGCTGGTGGCTCTTGAGCCTCTTGGTGTGGTGTTTTCTGCTGCTAATTTCATTGAGCCTGCCTATAGTTTTAACTAGTAGCACTTTGAAAACAAAGTTTTGATTAAATTCAGCCCCCAAATTAAACAGCAGAGAAGTGTTCCATGTTGTCTTATTTCTCATCCCACTCAGGCCAAAGGTAGTCTTTACTGAGAAATGTGTCAAAACAGTAGTGGAGGGCTTCTGAAGTGGCTTGTCATGCTTAAGGAGGATATAGAAGTTGAGTCTTTGTGAGCAAAATGAAGAAGATAAAAATTAATAAGGCAAATTGGTAGGTTGCACAGAGCGGAACAATTAAAATATCTTACTTTTAGAAACGTTTTACTCTTCTCCAGGTTTGCTGCTGTATTAGGAAGATTGTGCTGTTATTGCTGGCACCCTAAGAGAGCTAATGCTACCAGCTACAGAACGGTGTTTTTTGTTTCATTCATTTTAAAGGACAACTCAGAACTGTTTTAAAAACAAATGTAAATGCTTTTAGCATGTAAAAGCCATCAGTAGCATCCGTCTATAAACTTAGTAATTTTAAAATGTTTAAAAATGACTGGAGGAGTCGCATATGCTGAAACAATATTTATTCTTAGCTCTTCAAATCTGAATTAAGGAGGCCCAATTTGCCAGTTCCTACTGACAACTGCCTCACGTAGTATCTGTCCATATATTAGCTTTAGGTGACTGTTTCTTACTTTAATATGTTCATGGAAATTTACCCTCTGCTAAAAAGAGACCACACCAATTCAGGTCTGGGAAGGTAAACCACCACAATACAAATTGACCTTTCATCTTTTCCAGGTGTGTTTTTGAAAATAGGTAGAGTATAAGGCTTTCATCCTGAATAACAAATCTATCCAAATACTGTTAATGAAAATAAGACTTCAAACTTTTACTTTGAAGGAAACTACTTAATTTGTGGACTAACCGTTTGGTTTTCCTTCTAAAGCCATATCGTGTGTGAAAGTGTCGTGACAGCATGTTTCTTCTCTGAATGTTGCAGTGCTCACCACTGCTCTTAACAGCAACTTTTTATCGCTGTTAGCTACCAGGAACAGATAGAAGCATGTTTTTTTGAACGCCTTGATGATTGAGGAAAAGAGAACATGACTTCTATTAGCAAAGCTGTCTAATCGCTTTCTAGTAGAACCTCTCGCTTTTAGATTAGATTCATTTTTTTAATATCAGATTAACTTTTAGGTAATGAACTTGAGGGAAATTGACAGTTGATTTGGAATGAGGACTAGTATTTCCTTTCTTTGGGTTCTGGAATAGGCAGAGAGGAGAAAGGGAGAAACTGAGGACTTAATTATGTTTTAAGATGAAGACTGGGGACACTATGCTTTCATATGTCATTCAGTTGAACTATAAATGACTTTTCATTCCCATTCTTGTCTTGTTACCAGTTGCACTAGTTGTGTATGTACTGTATATGGAAACATAGAAGCAATAAAATATTTGTAAATCCGTTTCTTTAAACCTTTAAGCTTCTAAATGGATTTTAATAGGGACTTAGGTTAAGAGGTTGGTTATTTTTCAAGTTACTTAATATGAAACAGAACTGGAAAGGAATTTCTCAGTTGTCAGTTAAGTATCTTCCTTTACTTGTAAAAATTTATTTAACGAGATTTTTCAGAGCCCTGTCTTCCTTTTCTTTCCATTTTCTTCACTTGAAGAGATTGTATTACTTTTTATATTTTCATTCTTGTCCTGAGCCTTTTGGTTATTAACCTTTAATACAGAGATTTATTTTTTTCCTTTTTAATTTCTTTATTCAAAATCTAGCTCACTCAACTCCCAGTGAAAAAGACTGTATTTTTATGGTGTTTATCAGAAGATTTGAGAGCAATTTTGTTTATAAAATAAGTAAACTCCCTTTTACAGATTAGACTGATACATGGTGATTTTCTGCACCTGATATTTTGAGAATCTTGTTTCTCATATATATTGTGTTAGGCTGATTTCTATGTTCTAGAAATTTAGTAAAAACATTAGTTGAATTGCTGATGAAAAGAGGATAAAAAGCCAAAGTTGCCATTTTTTCAAGTTTTCAATTGCTTCTGATTTCATCTGCTATGCAGCACTATTGCAGCTCTGCTTTATGAGATACAAAGTATTGTTTTCCATTGTTTTACTTGTTAGAGGTAAGCATTTAAAAATGCGAACTTTCTTTACTAGAAGGTTGTGTACGACTTTTTATGTGCTACAGGTGACAATTCCAGGTATAGGAGACAAAACCGAAGATTTGAAATTGTCTCCTGGGAAGGGTGAGGGTATTTGGGTTTTGCTTTGCTTTTATTGCAGAAGCATGGCTTCAAACATTGTTCCACACGTGACCGTTTTAAGTAACAGCAAAAAAAACTTCAATCACAAATGTGTATTTAGTTTATAAAGCACTTGTTAAGTCCAGATCACTCCATGCTTAGTTTCTGTTCATATTTAGACTGGAAGGCTCTTGTTGCCTGCTGGTAGCAGCAAAGGACTGTATATCTGTGTGTTAGATAAAAAACTTCTTTTCAAATGGTTTGTTATTTTTTTTTTTTATTATATGCATATTACTGAAATGTTTACAATACAAAGAAGGCTCTAATGTCTTTTGTTTGCTGATATGATCGGAAAAACAATTTACATAGCCAAAACACTCAAAGAATAAATAGTTCCTAATAAAGAGGGCAAGTTTACTTAACTGTTTCATCTGATTTAGTCTTGGTTTATCTCGTTTGCCGTGACCCCACGTACTTTATAGTTGCGTAGTAGTTTCCTTAGTTTTACCTATTACATTTTTGTGCTGCGTGTTGGGTAAAAGTTTCATGCTATGGTTTATAAAGATTAAAATCACTTCAGTAAGTGATTATTTTTTCCCCTGATGATGTGTATTTGGAGGGGAGTGATCTGTGCAAGCAGCAGAAGTCTGACTGATGTTTCCTGTTGTTGGAGTGTCAGGCCTGACACACAGTAAAAGCTTGTACGTAATCTAGGCTTCCTCCTTCAAGGGCTTTTGCAACCAGCCGGCCAACGGGAAATCCTTAAGCCACTTCATTTGAAAATGCAGCGTGAAGAACAGAGGAGATGCGGTGTGGTCATTGCTTCTCTAGCTTGTGAACAGTTTTTTACTTTAGGTAATGGAAGAGAAATTGAGGCGAGATCTGTCCTGTAAGTCAGTCAGTGCGTGCGGGGGCCGTAGGGCATCCTACGCTGTGCTAAGCTGGGTGCCTGCTGCCACACGAGCACTAAATCTGTGTTTGCAGGGTCACTGGGTGAGGGTGGCTGCAGGGCACAGACCGAGGAGCCTCCGGGCTGGCTGGAGGGCCAGGGTGGAGGAGTTGGGGGACGGCTACCGGCTTGCCTTGGGGTTACACTGCAGCCAGGATTCACAGCTGGGAAAGGAATAAGCAGGGTGCATTGCCCTGTGTGCTGATTTCCTATATATATAGTCAAAAACAGCCTGTTTGACTGAGAAATATCCCTGAACTACAAATTCCCGGAAACTAGAAGAGCGTAAGCTGCAGAAGTATTGCTTAGTGTTTACTCTGTTGTTCTGTTCCCCCTCTGATTTGGATGGTGATGGGTAGGCGGGGTTAGGGGGCCACGGCCAGTGGTGTGGTCTAGGGTGCTGACCTTACGTTCCTCCAAAACGAAGAGCTGAGTTCCCGTCCCAGCCTGCTCTCGCCCACAGCACCTGACAGCCAGTGGGTAACAGGGCAAAGGCAGAATACCGATTCCCAGCATTTTGCTCTGGAAACTGAAAGTGAAGCGCACTGCCCTCATGTCCCACAGATGTCAGCTCTCGCTTAGCCAGCAATGGAGAAGAGAGGCTGCAAAGCTGCATTTCAGTGGGGTGTGAGACCACCAGGCCCCTGGAATGCTCAGAGGGTAAATGGGAGTGAGGGGCAGGAAAAGGAGGGGAAGCAAAAAGGATAGGATGGGGTCGAAGGAAGAACAGTGTCCGAGGTGTCTTGCTCTGTGACACCAGGGAGAGGAAGAAGGTTGGGGATTTGGTCACGTAGAGGTTTCCAAAGGCAATATCAATTGTGTGGGACAGAATCACTCTGATATAGAACGCTGAAACAGACATACATGTGTTTCCCCAAATGTGTCAAAAAAGGAACAGTTCTTCCCACCCAGGCTATTCCCACCCACCTCTTCCTCTACTGACAGCCATGTCATAGCAATCATCTGTTAGGTACTGTTCCAAACTTTCTGTTTACAGTTGGTTTGAAGCCACGTATATTGGATTTTCACATGTTTGTAGATGTGACATAAGTGGAGAATTTTTAAAAAGAAATCCAAAGCATTTATAACCAGAATAAGGAGGAGTGCATAGGCATCGTGTGTCATGTGCTTTTCAGAGCCTGTGGTGACTCAGAGAAGGCATGTAACTTGCCTGAGATGGCACGGGTGCTTGTCAGGGAAGGGGCTTGAGCCTCCCAAGGCTAGACAGAGGCTCACTGGGGCTGGCAAAGAGCCAAGGCCACGTTCTGATCTGATTAGAATGGGGTGCATCCCATAGTTTCATGCTGCATCCCTAATTAGCAAGGTATTGTGTAACTTCTAACATCAGCTGTCTCACGTTACGGGACCAATGTATTTGAAATCGAGGAAATGTTTTATTATCTCCCTGAATCTGGATCTTTGAGTCTTTCCTGAAATGTAAATTCACAGTGGTGCTTGTCACCCAGATCTGGACTCTCACGTAAGGTAACCTAGCTTGTTTCTGGGCAGTGACTCCCTAAAATCCTGTCCAAATTACTGTGTCCTCCATCACTGTTGGTGTTACGAGCCTCTTGTGGGCATATTCAATAGCCTTTTGGGGTGAAATAAGCTTATCTGCTCTGTGAGTCTGTCAGGGTGAATTGCACAGGAGCTTCTCTGCCTGGAATGGGAGAGAGGGATTTGTGGGAGGACACTAGAGCATGAACTGTGTGAGTTATTTAGTATGAGCCCCAGATGCAGAGTGAGCACATCACTTAAACCCAGGTGAAAGTACAGCATGCCCTCCCCCACATCCTGACTGTGTCAGCTGGCATGGTCTTAATAGATTAGTGAATCCTTAATGAATGTGGCCAGAAGAGGGCTTTGAGGCATTGAAAAAGAGCCTGGCATGACTCTCAAATGAAAAACATAAGCCACAATGTAATAGTCTTGGTGGTGGTTTGTTTGCTAACTCCTGGGTAGTTGCATTTTGAAAACAAATGGCACAAACTCCACTGGATGAAGCTCTTTTACTTTGAGTTAATTTTAGAATGAAATTCAGTTGATGACATAGACATTGATAATTCTTAGGTTGGCTTAAGACTGTCCTTCAGAGGATGACTTTTTTTCCTCCTCTAAACGTTCTCTTAAACCTGATTATTCTCTTCCTATGTCACAAAAGGATCCAGATGAGTAAATTTTATTGGGATAGAGCAGTCCATCTTAAGTCATTTCTTTCTGCAATGTGGAAAATTTAGCAGACTGTGTGGTCTGACAGCAAGGCCATGCTACGACAGTCAGTGTTCCCTAGTACAGCCGCCGTCCTTTAAAAATTTTGTCCAGCCCCTCCACTTGTTATTCTCTCCCTTCCCTGGCTCGCTCTAAAAATAGACAAGTGCCTTCCAGCCGGTGCCCTCATGCTTGGGCCCTTGGTTATTTTTTGCTGTTATTTTTTGCTTCAGCTTGATATGGAGCTCTCCTTTTTCACTCTAAATCTCTGCTGCAGGTTGTTTGCAATGATCGGGACTAGTTCTATGACAAGCGCTATTGTTCTGCTGCCATGTGGCAGCCAGCTCTGAAGGATCTCACAAAAGACCTTCCAGGTGGGATGTGCCTCTTGGAGTTCAGCAGGTGAGAGGCATGACAGAAGTACCTGCAGTGAAAGAGCCACGACAAATTCACGTGGTTTTTATTTTTTCCCCCCTCGCCATCCTGCACTCGGTTTTTTCCACTCATTCCTACCCTCTGGTTTTCCCTGGGCCAGGTGAGTCACGCTTTCCAGTTCTGCCTGCCCTCTTTCTCTGCCTGAGTCAGCTTCTCTCAGGGAATTGCTGCTTGCCACTGGCAAAGCAGCTATTTTTGTCTTAGCCGTTTCTTCCTTCTAATGGTTTCTTCTCTTTCTGCTCCACCTTTATAATTTTTGCCCTGTGTATTTGTATTATTATTATTTGCTTTTGCTGTGTCTCGGTTTTGCCTTTGCTTTGATGAGTAAAAAATAGAAATCAAAAGTTATTTTAAGGAAAAAAGATACTGTCTTAAAAACCCAATGAAAAAAAAATCAAGAGCTCCAGTAAAAAGTGGATATCACAATTATTTTCCATTGTTGTAAAATGTGTCCAATATATGTGTATCTTCCAACTTCAACAATTTCATATCCACCATTTGAAATGTAGGCTCTTTAAGTCAACAAGGAGAGCAGGGCCAGGGTCTGGACAGGCACTGCCCTGCCATGCGTTAAACAAGACGGAAGGCACCACCAGCCTTCAGCGAGCAAGCAAATACCAGCCCTGGCTGGAACAAACCACCCTTGTTTCAAAGAAAAGTATTGAGCCCATCAAGATTATCAGTTGAACATGTTCCAGTGATATAATACATCTGCGAACAGGAAGATGGAGCCCACGCAGTGTTTCCTGCCTGCAGGGGGAAGGTTTCAAAATTATAACCTTTGGGAAGGAGACGTTCTCTCCTACCTCCCTCTTTGCAGCTTGCTGAGGCAGGGCAAGGGCGGGGGTAAAGTCTGAGGGGGTTTTGTTTGTTTAACATCCACCTTCCAGTGCAGGAGACACTGGGGAGGCAATGAGCAGAGGCTCAAGTGGTTCAGCGCTTTTACCTTGTTGGTGCCAGCCACCAGGAATCATATGTGTTAACTGTGCTGGGGAAGGGGTAAAGAAAGGCACCAAAGCCAGGGGGTGTTTGCTCTGAGAAGATCTAGGCGTCCGGTCCTTGCTCACCGTAATTTGATAAGCACAGTGAATCCTGGCCTCTGCCAGGGTTGAAAGGAGAAGAAAAGGCAGTATGATTCAGATGGATCTGCTCACCTTTTAGGAAAATCCTGAAAACATCTTCCATGCTGAAGGTTGTCATGTCTACTGGACCAGATGACACCGGATACATGACATCTGAGACATCTGTGAGAAAGGGGAGTACTTCCCCCCCAAACCCTTTTTTTTTTTTTTTTTTAAGTTTCCCCAATTTTCACCAGGCTTCTGGCTGTCTGGAGCTTTCACGCTAAGTGACACTAGCCTCTTTGAAACTTGTCGGGACCTTTCTGACAGCAAAGTCCCACTGAAATCCAGGCAGTTGCCAAGGAGAGGTGTTTGCCCTGCTCCACCTCCCAAAGGCTGGAGCTGGTCTTTTATCTGCGGGACACTGCACCTCTCTCGCTTCCTATGGGACCGCTGCACTGGCACCTGCTTGTCCAGTAGTGCCAAGGGGTAGGAGATGCAGCGTGACTGCTTGTAGACACACAGGCAGCGCTGCAGGCAGGAGGTAGGCAAAGGAGGAGAACCTGACCCTGTCAGGAAAGAAACCCCGCCACGTTGTATGCTGCAGGTTTCTCTTCTCCCCATTGTTGTCCAGCCCTTTTTCATTGTTTTTTTTTGCCGTGAAACTCACCTCAGCATCTTCTGGACCCTTTTTTGGCAGCATTACGCCAGCCTGGGGTTTCCTGCCAGCCTCTTTGGCAGGGGAATGTCCCCGCCAGGGCTTACCCCGCCTGGGAAATTCCGCCACGCAGAAAAAGTCCAGGGAGCCACACTCACACCACCCTCCTCCTCCACCCTGCCGCTTCCTCTCACGTGTCATAACATCCCCCACGGTGAACCAGGGCTGAAAGATAAGTGGTGTGTGATCCACTGCAATAAAAAGAGCCCTGTGGGTACTCAGCCTGGAGCTGTAATAAACTTGGGGGAGGGTTGCCTAGGGTGTCTATCTTTTTTTTTTTTTTTTTAAAAATATATATGGGTTTTTTTCTGTGACCAGAAAGCCAGAGTAAGCAGGACTTTTGTGACGGAGGGGAAAAAAAATTCCTCACTGCTGCTTCTCTGTTTCATATTGTTAAACCTCAGAGGAACTTTTCAAGCACTCACACAGACGTGGCCATAAGGGACGATCAGTTCCCAGCGGGGAGCAAAGAACTGGCTTGTTTTCTGTAGAGCTAATTCTAACTTCACTCCTCCGACATGAAGGTACATTATTACCATTTAATTTGCTTTATTGCTTAAACCCTATCATTGATTGGAACAATATTGGCTTCTCATTGCTTTTTTTTTTACTTCTAGTAGCCTTGCAAGTGGCTTGTGCTATAATTGCCTGTGTGTGTTTTGGGGTTGGGTAGGGAAGCATGGCTTGCTTTTGGGAAGGTAACGGGTGGTAACCAATATTGAAGAAACCACAATGAACAGTGGCATTTTTGAAAGCCTCTTTTGAAAGCGGATTTAGCAGCAAATTACCCCTAAATAGCATGGCTGTTTTGTGTAATTCTCTCTGAAACAATGTTCTTTTTTACCCGGGGAGGATGTAGTAGCTTTCCAGAGTTAGGATGGTTGGATGGCAATCTAAACTCTAAGAGCCCTGAATGGAAGAAACATTGTTAGTGGAAGCAGATATTTTATATAATCTTGATTGCAGTTTCTTGCCTGGCCGCTCACAGTAATTTTGGAATAGCAGAGCATCACCAGCATATGAGCCTGCCCGCCTCAACAGGACAGGAGTAAAATGTCACGGTGCAGTGTGAGACAACACAGGGAACCATATATAAAAATGGGGATCTACACCTACTTTCTTGTAATTGAGCAAAATATTTGTGGGAATTAAAAGAACTAAGTTTAATGAACTTAAACTTCACCTTAAAATTTGTTATGCTAAGGGGTTTATTAAACCAAACCATAAGCTGCTTTTCATTGCCTGGTGAGGGTTTCTCTGGCTTACCACATGAGGTTGATTATGCAGCACCCTGGTTCATTACCCGTGCCTGGATCTGGCAGGCAAGGAAGGCAGCTCAGCACTGAGCTTCTTGCAGAGGATGAAAGGCAATCTGGATTTTAGACCCCCAAAATCTGGGGGCATGTTTGTACCATGGTGTCATCGGAGACTTGTGTACGGATGGGGATGGGTAGCTTGCAAGTACTTTAGATGGTATTTTCAGGGTATTTTCAACTGGGGCATTGTGGCTTGCCTGGAGGCACATAGAGGGCAGAGGAAGGGTGATACCCTGGGCTGTCCCTCAGCCAGGCTGGGTGACCAGTGGTCAGGGACAAATGTCATCTAGGGACATTGGGAAGAAGGCCATTTTTCTGCTTCAAATGGAACTCCAGTATCAGCTTGGTTCCTGAGGCAAGTGATTTCTTTTTGGCTAGTTAGACCTTTTATTGACTTTCTTTACAGCAAGCCAAGTGTTTCCTGTTGTGTTTAATTAGTGGATAGGAGGAGGGGGTATGTGGGGAGGAAATGCCCTCTGCTTCTGGGTGCTGAGGGCCAGTCACTGGCTAAGCCCCGGGCTGCCTGGAGCAACCTCAGCCCAGCACCCTGCCCTGCCTATGCCAGAGCCCTGCTGCCACCCTGGAGGTGGTGGTTTGGATATCATCATTGTCGTCATCATCATCATCATTGTCATCAAACGGCTGCTGGAAATGGGCTTCTGGCCACTCTCCTGGGCACTGGGAAGCTTCCCTTCCCACCCCTGGGCTGCTGGGAGCAGTGAAGTGGCAGGCACAGTCCCGTCCCTCCCTTCAGCTTTGCCTTCTGCTGCAGCCTGGATGGCTGGACCTGGCCTTGCTTCTAGCTCTGGGCTTTCGGGGGCAGCAGAACTCAATCCTGACAGTGCTGCTGAGAAACCCTCGTGTGACTTTTGCACGTTTTGTCTCAGGAGCTTGTGGCTGGGAACGTGAAGGTAGAAACAAGAGCTGCCTTTGCTCTTGCTTTCTTCTTAAGAAATTGGCAGGAAATGAAAAGGAAACTCAAACATCCATGGGCCAGCTTCTGTGAAGAGCAGCGTCCTGTTAGACAGGATGTGTCTGGCTTCAGTCGGTGTCTTTCCCCAGCTGAGAACCGGAGGAGGGAGCCAATGCCTGGGAACAGAGCTTTACACTGTGCCCCACTAAATCAAAGAGTTTATTCCCAACTTTCTTGAGGTTTTATACTGACTCGTGCTGCACAATTTACATATTACTGTACATTTGTCATTACTTTCATGGATTTCTTTCTAAACGTGTAGCAACTGGCTGATAAGTCTGCAAAAAAGAAAGAATTAGTATCCTTTCCACCATATTAAAATCCTTTATGCAGACATAGGACATCTGTGGTTGAGACTTAAGTGGCAGCAAGTTCTGACCCATAGATGGAGCGACGTTGCCCAGTTGTCCCAGCACACATTTAACTGAAGATAAAACCTGCCCTAGTAAATGCAATTTGTCCCAAGCACCAGGAAAGTTTTTGTACTGCTGCTTGGAAGCAACCTAACATCTTCCCTACTGTAATAAAATTTTATTTGGCTGCCTTGGTTTAGGTGCTTTTTTAAATGAGAAAATTTCCTGGTTATTGAATTTTTGTCTGACTAATGGAGGACAGCTCTACAGCTGAGTTTCAGGACTTTCCCAAGGTCAGACAGCCATGTGTTTTGAAAGCTGGAATTTCTCTAGTGAATGGAGTTCTGAACTGAAGGCATTTAAACTCTGTAAACTGGAAGACACAGTGAAATAAGATCAAGACATAAGATGAGGGTATTCCCTTCAATGATCTTTGTGACAAAAGTCTTTTATGTGGTTGTCTTCTTTCTGCCTGGGCTTTCCTGCACGCTGAACTGTACCCTTGAGCTGAGGGGTATGCTCACAGGCTGTGTGGGCCTGTACAGATCAATGCTGAGGCTTCCTGCAGGTATTGATCCTGATCCTGTCATGCAACCACAGCACAGCTCATCTGCACGCATGCTACCAGTATGCCTGGGATTTCTGGACTGGTCAGCCCAGTTAGATCTGCTGTCCAGTAGATGTGACTGGTTTGCCATGTCCAAGAAATGGGTAAATTTTCAAAACCCACCTGGGCAACGTTTTTGAGTGGAAAAACATGTGTTTGGGAAGCCTAGATGTACGGCAATCTTAATCTACACCGAAATTGAGAGACTAGAAAAACAGGGTCCTGGGTAGACTGTAGTTTGAAAAATCATATTTTTCTGGATTAGTCTGGCTGTAATAAAGCAGTTTTTCCTCTTGTTCCTGTACTAAAGAGTTGAATGGTGATGCTGCATTGAGACAGCTCTGTGGTCCCTGCTAGAAAGTGATTTTGTTTTACAGGTGTTTGAAGTGGTTCTGGTTTGTGGAAGGCAGGAAGACTGAAAATGAAGTCCACCCGAGCTGTGGCTACAGCACAGGCTCCTATATCTGACAGCAGAAAATAAAATAAACATGGGCTCAGAATGAGAGGTTTTGGCCCAGGTTGGTCGCCTGAGTTAAAAGCAGGTTAGCAATCTTTAGCGTGAGTCACAAGGAAAACCGATGCTTACCCCTTTAGACCTCCATGGAGACTCCAAACCAGCACCGAGAAACTGTGCTAACTCCCTTCCCAAACTGGAATATTGTAACGAGAAAAATATTTCAAGGGAAGAACTTGCACTATTTACCTCATCTACGTACACACAGTATCCTTTACAGGTGACATATGATGTTGTCCTTTGCTATGGGGAAATAGCCTTCTGCCCCTTATTTACACACTGTGACATCAGCGGTACGTGTATTTCTTAGCCATGCCTTCCTACTGCTAGGCACTAATGAGATATGTAAGCTTATGAGAAAACATGACTAACGAGGGCAGTGAGTATGTCGAGAGGAATGCCCACAAACACAAGGTGTACCTACAGGGAAACTGTTTACTTCCACAGAAATCAGATCGACTTAGCCAGCTTTGTAACACTGGCTGGATTTGGGGTTTCTTTTCCTCTGTACTGATTTCAGCCAATTTATACACACAGTGTGAAAGGATCTGCTTAGTAGCCACCCACTTAATGTTTTTAAAAATGTATTCTTTTTTTTTTTTTAAAATATCAAACAACCTGGGAGAAAAAAAGCAGAATTGACGGCGTTTTTTGGATCAAAGGACAAGCCCCAAAAGATATATATTAAATAAGTAGTCTGAGTTTTCCTTTAATATGAAGAATTATACATACCCTCTTTTGAAGTTCAGGCTAATCCCGGAATGTCAGTCTTGGAGACCAACGTCTGGGAAGAATGTAGCAATACAAGTACAGCAAAGAGGGAAGAAACAGTGACTCCTCTGTACTGGTTTTTTGAGCAAAAAATACGTCATGGACCATTTCCAACCTGCTGACGTGTGGTTTCCTAAACCGTTAAACCAAGCACAGGTATTGAATCCTGAACGGAATAGTTACAAAGCTTTTACCTCTGTTTTTCTTGATGGTGTTCTAAAAGCAAACCGAATGTTATGCGAGATGGCTTGGGGTTTGCATGGTGCGTGGAAATGCTACTTGGGTACAGAGATGTGGTGGTGATGTTTGTACACCTCAATGCACTCTTTGCAGCAGGAGGCTAATTACACCCATTGGAGAATAAGGAGCATTTGACATCCATACAGCAAATATTCACTTGCGTTAAGCAACTGGATTGTAAAGTACCATTTTTATTTCCAGTTTAAGAAACAAAGGTTATACTTCTCCAGAAACGTGTTGCAAAACCAAGTACTTGTTACTAGTAGTCACTCGTTACTGGTAGTTTGTGCTCTGCCACCTTACCTAGAGGCTGACCTTTGTCCTGTGCTGCTTCTGAGGAAACAGACCGAAGAGAGATGTTTATTCTGCTCCTGTACCCACTGAGCCATGGGCAGTGGGAGAGCTGGCACACTCCTCACTCATGGTTAGGAGGGATTGCGTGCTTGGCAAATTGGCTATGCGCAGCTCTACAGGGAAGGCAAAGCTCTACTTTCTGAGCTTGTTTTATTTATTTATGTATGTATTTAGTTAGTTAAGGCCTACATATGTAGCATATACATGTATGCTATATATATGTCTATATATAATCATAGAATCATAGAACGGTTAGAGTTGGAAGGGACCTTAAAGATATATCTATCTATATATGTATTTTTTACATATATATATATATAACTGGGGTTATAGCATTCACCCCGGTACGTGCCCCAGGGGCTGAGCAGCACACTGATGCTGTAAAGGCTAGCCCTTTCTTTATAGCAGAGCAGCCACAACCATATAGCATAACAACCCTTTGTCTTGGTCTCTTCTGAGGCCCACGTGGCCTTCCCAAGATGCATCTTCTGTTTGGTTGGTTGGGGTTTTTTTCTTTCAACCTGTTGCATGTGTGACCTGGAGCTATGGCTTCAAGGGGATTTTCTGAGGGGGAAGAGGAGGTAGGATGCCTTCTTGTAGAGTAAGTTAACATAGAGGGAGACGACCAGCAGAGTCTTGCCCATGCTGTCTCTAGGGAGCTGCCCTGGAGCAAGCCATGCCCAGGCTTCGTTCAAAGGAGTTAGTTTCTCTCACCTGCGATCCCAGAATTGACCTCACCTTAAGAGCACCGTTACCAATTCTGGGACCAGGACATGAGGGTAAACTGTGAGGCCACGTCGTTTGACCATAGAGAAGGAGGGACAGGTTACATCAGGGCTTAGATTGGTGGTCATGACTTAGACGTGAAGCAATAGGGGATGGCCTAGGCTGCTGGGAGGATGTACTCGCAAGCATGCACAACTCTCTGCCTGAGCTTTGCAGCACAAAGTTTTGCAAGCTAAGAGTGCTGAACCTGGCTGCCTGGTACACCTTCTGCTGCCTGATGCCGTGTGTGGGCTTTGCCGGGCTAATCACAGCCAGTTGTGCTGGAGGTTTCCTGTCGGCTGCCTTGCTGCCCCTTTGCAGGATGGCCCAGGAGTCCCCTGCCCAGTGCTGTCACAGCTCGGGCTGCAAACCTCATGTCAGAAAGGGTAAACTGGAGATGGCTGAAAGCTGGGCAGCAAAATGTCTCCCTCGGTCTGAATGTGTGCTATCATTATTGAAATGCTGCTCTCAGTATGAGAAAATCCCATGGTTACTATTAAAAAGGGTGTTGAAAGCATGGAAGTCTCTTTTAACAGGAAAACCCCAAAACACTGAGCAGGGTCCTTGATTCTGCTTTGACTTAGGGCAGTGGCTCACCTGTTTCCATGTAACAGGACACAGTTACTGGAAGCCTAACGCAGAGGGAAGCCCAGCACAGCAGGTCCAGTGCATCTTTTCTAGGTGCTGGCTCTGAGCAGGATAGCAGAAGGCAGACACGGGACTGTGATGAGCCTAGATGCTTAGTTGGTGGTGAAGGTCCAAGGTGTTAGCTTTCAACCTTCCTGACTTCTGCAGTGAGACCCCTACCCAGCAAGTGCAAGCTTTGACACAACAGGATTTTCTTCTGTTCTTATCTGAATTTTCAGATCACTTCAAAAGTAGCTCAGGTGTGTAAACAAGTCACATGCTCAAAAGCAGTGTTCAAAGCTGTCTCAGTGATCAAGGATATTGGTATAACCTATATACTTGGGTCTTTGGAAACAAATGCATTTTGTTTCTGATTTTTGCAGAGGTCTGAGATACCAAGACGAGCACATCTCACTATTTCCAGATGTACGTAAGAAAGGTTTCAGGACAAATGTTGCTAATACCGGCCACTAGTTGGCATTATTGATACATCCCAGTAACTAGAGGTAATGCAATAAAAGCCTGGGAGGGCAGTGCTGGGGAGCTGAGGCATCCTCCTCCTCCGTGCTGGCCTCGCAGCCTTCTTCAGCTCTGGAGGTTGATGGGTTGCCCTGTGCTACAGCTCGGTCAAAGCAGGCTGAAACCACCTGGACACCACAGCCCTGCGGCACCTTCCCAGCCGACCCCCCCCTTTTTCCCAGTTTGTTGCTGTCTGTACGGGTTACGCCGGGTTTCCCATCAGGAGAAGAGGTGACAAGCGCTTTTGGTCACTGCCCTGCCCAGGAGGAACTTTCTTAGGCTGAAGACACCTCATGGGGTTTGGGTGACCACAGGTGTTACGTAGTGTTTGGGCCAACAACCGAATGCTCAAGGTCTGCAGCATTAATAATTACAATTTGTAGATGTAGCAATAATTTACCAGTAACTTGCGTGGAAGCGCTTTGAGAGCACAAGGCTGCTGGAGCCAGCTCATCTTGTGCAACCGATGGGTGTGTGTATTTTTGAAAGAGCCTTTTGTTACAGAGCTCGGTGGAATTAGACTTGTCTTAATCTGCTTTGACTGGGAGTAGATTTATGCCAAAAGACCTGAGAAATAAGATGTCGCTGATGAAACAAGTATGAGTTGAGGTATCAGAGAGTTGCCTGAAGTGGATTTTGCTTGGTAAAAGGAGAGCAAGTCAGCACTTCAACCTTCAGGAGAGGAGAAACTTTGTAATAGAAGAGAAAAAGAAATTTCACGCCCTCTTTAAGACAAAAGCTCATTAAATAGTTTTATAGAATAGTTTTCATTCATACATAAAGACTAATCTTCAATTAAATCCATTCTAAAATCGTTACTGAACAGCAAGGATAAAGGTGCTGTCTGTCCCTGTCTGCGTGTGGTTTAGGGACCTTCCATGACACACTAGGACTACAATGAGAGAAATCCACTTTTGATTTGAAATCTACTTTAAATCTCAACATTTTTAAGGGAATTGCAGGCAACTATGATGCCAAATCTGATTATAGACTTCTCAGATTCGCATTACCATTTGCTTGTTAGAAGACAAGATCCATTTGTTGCAGTAGTTCGAGACCCTCCTGGCTAGATGAAAAAAATGGCTGGCTTTCTGGGCTACCTGGCAGGGATGTGAAGGCAAAGGTTGATCAGTCGGATCCGCTTTTGGAAAGCTGGGTTGTGGGTCCTCCCATAAGCCACTGAGCAGGCAAAGAGCATTCAGGGGCTGAAGGATCTCTGAGCAGCAAGTGCCTTTCAACGAGGAAATACTTAAAAGTGTCTACCTAAGGCTAAGGTATCGTAACTGAGATCTGAGGCTTGAAGAACAACAGAGAACC
Organism: Limosa lapponica baueri; assembly: GCA_002844005.1. Classification (NCBI taxonomy): domain Eukaryota; kingdom Metazoa; phylum Chordata; class Aves; order Charadriiformes; family Scolopacidae; genus Limosa; species Limosa lapponica. Next base: position 265,170 of record KZ506066.1, read on the forward strand.
AGCTCCTTGCGTGCTTAAAACATACAGCCCGGTTTAACAAATCATCATTCGCATGAAGAGGTTCATTGAGTGAGGGAGAAGGCACACTTGGGAGATAGCTGCTTATTAGGGAGCTAGTGAGTTTTTACCTTTATTAGACTGCGCTATTTCTGGCACTGCTTGGCATCTGATTTGATTTTATGGGTTGCATTTGCAAATTTTACCATAAGTGCATAAATTCAATCTATGGTGTAAAAAAGCAGTCCTTGGAGTAGAAAAGTGCCTCGCTAATTTCCAGTGGAACCCTTCCTTCACCTGACAGTGGAAGAAATATTTGAATAATATGAAGTAATTCTCTCCTGCCTCCTCATGGGCTGATTAATATAATTTCATATTGCACCTGTCCCATGTTTTTGAATACAGTTAAAACATGTATAATAATGTAAATTACAGACCTCCAATTTGCATAATATACTTTAGAAATACCATGTTGTTTTACTACATATTTTCTGGGGGCAGCCACGATGCTAAAAGCAGCCAAAACGCAACCTCGTGGACAAAACCGCGCACTCTTATTTTAGAAGATGGTGACTTCTGCAAAAAGCAGGAAAGGAAAAATATTTGTTTGAACGGTAGAACTCTGAGGAGTCTCCCCTGTGAATATTGGTAATAACTCGGTAGGGGTGTTAACAGTAATCACAGGTGCACAGTTTCGCCTGCTTTTCGTTTCGGCGTCGTGTTGCTTGCCCGCTTCTCCCTGCTGGCCTCGATCGAGAAGCTTTGCCACCACAGCATGGTGCAACCTAAAACCAAAATATCTTCTGCCTGCCCCCTGCCTACTACACGCTCCGATAACAGAGGAAGAGAGATGACTCATCTCTGTCGTAACTGCTCACGTTCCCCTTCTCCCTGGATGCTGCCCACTTGATGCACATGACCAAAAAAAATCCCCGTTCTCCCAATCCCGGCCTCCCTGGAGCTGAGGCCTGGCAGGAGCGGGGCCAATGCTCCCATGCCATTACGCTTGGGGCAAGGGGTAAGTGCGTGCGGGGACGTGAGCCTACATCAACAGCGGCGGAGGGCCAAGGGCGATGCTCGTGGTTTCCACCACAAAAGAGCCACACCAGCCATACAAGAGGGTCGAAATTTGGGGTTGCATGTGTTGCAAGTGTGGGCTGCAAAACCTATGGGAGGCCTCTGGGGACAACTTTGGAGGACAGGGTGCAAGGCAACATCCCATCCCATCCCATCCCCATCATCCCCATCCCACCCCATCATCTCCATTCCCCATCATCTCCATTCCCTATCACCTCCATTC
>KZ506066.1:267804-320328 GCA_002844005.1 Limosa lapponica baueri
TTTATTTATTTATTTTATTTTATTTTATTTTAAGCCATTGACTCCGTTTTCACTTAAATTCGGGTTTTGTTTTCGTGTCCCAACAGTTGACCAGCACATGGCGGGTGGGAAGCAGCACAGAGGACCTTTCCAGGGGGTCCGTGTGAAGAACTCGGTGAAGGAGCTCCTGCTGCACTTCAGGAACAGCAAGCAGATGTCCTCGGGCTCCGCCACGGAGGAAAGCAAGGTAACCAGCATTTTTCAGCACTGACATCAGGGCTTTTAATGGTTGCTGAAGCTGACGAAAAGAAGAAAGAAAGCCAAAAAAAAAAAAGGCATGCGATAACGCTAGAAACAAGCTCTCTGCCTTATCTGATGTGGCTGGAGTCAGTGTTTTTCCTTTTCAATGCATAATGGAAGAACTGGGAAGAAATTAGTGAGAAGGTTTACTGTAGGAGAAGGAGGCACCTAAAAGTGTTCTTACTAAGCTTTATTTTCTAAAGGGAGTTTGGATAAAGATACCGCTTGTGTTATGAAACCTCAGAAACTCCCTGTTAACTCGAATGAGGTCATTCATTTCAAGAGTTGGGGAATCTTCTCAGAAGAGAAGTTTGTCATGCTATCGTGCTCCTCCGCGCGGAGCACAGGATGTAAAGGCAGACTCCTCCGGTCTGAAAAGATAGAAACAGGAAAAAAAAAATTCTGGGAAGATTAAAGGGGATTTTTTGGAATAGTCTTTCTGAGTGTGTGTTTGTGAGCTTGCTAGATAGGTGTTGTCACAAGGAAAATTTTTGCATAGAAAAGTTCACGGCATTGAAGTAGTACAAAATTGGCTGGCTTATTTATGTTTTAAAAAATCCTCAGACCTCAGCAAGGAACAGTGTCTTTCTCTAGATTTTCGTGAGTTTTGTGGTATTGTAACAAATAGCTTAAAAAGCCTTAAGAAAAATAGTGGTTTTCATTTAAGTTCCATAAAAGTATTTCCACTTTCTAACCTTAATTAACAGCAATTAAATTAGGGTTAGATAATCATGTACGAGAATTATTCTAAGGTATATTCGATGTTTATAGAAGCAAGTCTCTGCTTCTTTCTTCTTGTTTTTGTTTTTTTTTTCCCCTGAAATAACATTATAATAATAGAACAATCTGGATTTTTCTCCAAAGGCACAAGGAGGATTGGTGAACTACGAGCAGTACACAGGTAACAAACCCCTTTCTTTTAAATAACCCTTTGATAAGATTTTAGAAGTTGATTGTAAGAGTAACCTCCAAACGGATTCTAAATTTATTTTCTTTTCAGCAGAGCTGAAGAGCATACTAGGTCACAGTGGCAAAAGAAAGGCTCCTGAGCTCCTTTCTGATGGACCTTCTTTCAAACGCCAGGCTAATGTTCACCCGCACCTCCTGGTAAGCTTGCAGTAATTTTTTCTGTGCCTTATTTTTCCATTTGCTTTGTGCGATCAGAAACTGCCAGATACAATTATACCTCTGACATTCTGGGGTTTGTTTTGATTTTCTTTTTTTTTTTATTTTATTTTTTCCTAACAGACGCCACCCCAGACCCCAACTTCTATGGATAACATGGAAGAGACCCATAAAACCGACCCAAAACATGACAGCAATTCTGACCTGCTTCAGAACATTATAAACATCAAGAATGAGTCGAGCCCCGTTTCTCTGAACACGGTGCAGGTTAGCTGGTTGCACACTGTCTCCAGTCACAGCTCACCTGGCGAGCAGTACCAGGATAGCCCAGGAACGCAGGCTTTCTCCCCATCCCAGAAGTACCAAGCATTCCAAGATCACACCTCCCAGCACATGCTTGATCCACCACAGCATTACCAGTTCCCTCCGTCGCAGAACCAGGATTTGTCACAGAGCTATCCTTCGGATGCCTCCCTGGACTACAGGCCGTTTGCTTCCAGTGACCAGTCTCCTGGCTACCAGCAGAACACCTTCGAGAGCCATGAGCTGCAGTACTGCCCGTCGCAGAGCTTCTCCTCCCTCTTGAACGACTCTGAAGGCTCAGAGGGCATCTCTGCTCCCCTCCAGCCTCTGACCAGTGCCCACTCGCAGGCTGATGTCGGCCCCCATGCTCCGAACTTCAACTTGCTTTCCAATAACATCTGTGGTAGTCTGGAGCGCAGCGTCTCTTTGGCGACTTTGAATGTCTCTCTACCAGACCAAAACTTAGCCAGAAGCACGACGCAGTTGGGCAAGTCATTTTTTCAGTGGCAAGTGGAGCAGGAGGAAAACAAACTGGCGAACATCTCTCAAGACCAGTTCCTTGCAAAAGACTCGGATGGAGACACGTGAGCGCTGTTTATCTCTGTTTCTGATGTGGAAGGTTGGGGAATGTTTCTGTTGGGATTTTGGTGGACCATGGGGTTGTAATGGATGCTGTTAGTAGCAGTGTTTGTGTGTCACAAGTGCAGTAGTTTGGGAAATTAAATGAAACCTGTGGTCTTGCTGGTGGGCTGTGATGTATGGAATTGCAGCAGACTGAGTAGATAAGCTGTTTGTCTAATTTAAGCTTCTTATTGTTAGACTTTTATCTAGTAAATGGGGAGGAAAAGATTCTAATTTAGATGCTTTAAATTATCGTGGGAAGAAGGTGCCTGTATTCTTCTCTTAGTCACCCAGAGGAGGTCTGAAGCTGGCAGCATAGCACCACTCCCATGTGTTTGGATCTCTGGCTTGAGCCCCAGCTTGCGTGGTGGTGTAACTCTGTGTTTCCCCTCTTTCCCGCAGCTTCCTTCACATTGCGGTTGCCCAGGGCCGACGAGCTCTCTCCTACGTTCTTGCGAGGAAGATGGCTGCCCTGCACATGCTGGATATTAAAGAGCACAACGGCCAGGTGAGGTTCTCAAAATCTTTGCACCTGCTTTGCGCACCTGAGTGCTTCTGCATGTCTGGACCTTGGGGAAGATGTGGTGAAATGCTTATTTAATATTAACCCCAAGATTTAGCCTGCATACTAATATTAACCTTGAGCTATTAATGCTTCTTGGGATCACCTTGAGCTGGTAAAACTATGTGCTCTGCCTCATTTGTCCTGGCTTCCTGGTATTCATAATCGCTGCTTAAATAATACCAGGTAGCTAGGCTTTTTATTTGTTTTAGTCGCTCTTTCCTGTTAGAGATCAGATGACTAATAGCTTAAATTTTCTTCTTAATGTTTGCAGAGTGCTTTCCAGGTCGCTGTGGCTGCCAATCAGCATCTCATTGTGCAGGACCTGGTTAGCTTGGGGGCTCAAGTCAACACCACCGACTGCTGGGGTAGAACGCCGTTGCATGTTTGTGCTGAGAAGGGGCATGCCCAGGTCCTTCAGGTAAGAACCCGGCAGGCGTAGGTCCGCCCTGAGCGTTACGGCTTCTACTTGGTATTAGTTGTCTTGGGAAACTCTGAAAACACCACTCCTCCCTTTATCTTTCTCTCTGTGTAGCCTTGTGAGTATGTCTCAGGGCTCTACAGTAAGGGCTTAAAGTGAGATTGAATTTCATGGGAAGGTTCTCACCAGTGTGTTAGAGTAATTTGGTGGAATCCTCTAGTCTACAAAAACAATTAAATATTAACTATCTTCTTAATGCTGTTATTTATTGCAACTTTGTTGCAGTAAGACTGTATACAAACTTGAGTAAGCAATATGTGGTTTGGATTAAGACCTAAATGCATACCTGTTCCCACTTTCGTAGGCAATCCAAAAGGGAGCCATGGGAAGCAATCAGTATGTGGACCTTGAGGCAACAAACTACGATGGTGAGTAGTCAAGAGCTGATAATTTACAGAGTTACTGGATGTTACAATGTTTTATGGCTGCTGATGTGGAGGTTAGCCTGGGCTGAGAAGCAATAAAAACGGGGTATATCTTTGCCAGGTTAGAATTCACAATTACAATTGAAATTACATTACAATTGGCATATCTATCAGATTAAAACATGGTTAGTCTGTGCCTGTCAGGACCTCTTCCCTCTTACATGTGATTGCTGTGTTTGGCATGGAGAGTGCAGGTGGTAACAGGCTGCTATTAAAAATGTGTGAGTGCCAGTGATATGTTGGTGGATGCAGAAGCTAGAATCTCTGGCACCAGAGAGCTGTTTTAATTGAATCACTTCCCATATCATAGCTCTTTCTAGCCCACAGTAGGTTGCTACTTAACTCCTCTGGCGATGGACGAGCCAAATCTTGAGCCATTATTCAAGAGCAATCACTATCGCTTACTAATGTGGAACTGTGCCTGGGCTTGACATGGAGAGAAGCTCCTTTATCCATCCTTCAAACCAAGCAGCCAGTCAATACTTCTGTATTGCATTTGTTCATTAATGATGGTTTTTGTCTTTTTTTGAATGTTAAGGCTTGACAGCGTTGCACTGTGCTGTTCTGGCCCATAATGCTGTGCTGCATGAGCTGCAAAACCGTCAGCCACCTCACTCCCCTGAGGTCCAGGAGCTTCTGCTGAGAAACAAGAGCCTGGTAGAAACCATCAAGACTCTAATACAAATGGGAGCATCTGTTGAAGCAAAAGTAAGTACAGGGGCTTTGCGCGAAGTGCCAGATCCAGAGAGAATATGGAAGCAGAACATGTCCCTTTCTCCCACGCCACTTCTTAGCTTTATTACAAAGGAAGTAGACTAATTTGAAAGCTTCGCTACAGCTTAATTTACCCAAGTGGAATGAGAATGTTGCATTTATTCAAAACGAGGTATTATCAATGCAAATTGAACCATAGGGAAAGAGGGAGGTGACAGTCTCATTTCTGGATTAAGAATGGTGCTATGCTGGCTGCAGCTGGTTGTTTGTTAAAAGTAAGAATATGTTTGGAGCGCACTGAGGTATCTGTAGGAATATGGTGCTGATGATCCTTGTTCTTGAACTGTAAATTTTAATTAAAAACTGCTTCCCTGTCCAGTTTAGGTCTGTGCTGGGTGAGATCATTACTTAGTATAACACTTGGTAGTTTTGGCTACATAAGCTTACTGCCAAATGAGATCCGGTCCATTGTTCGTTAGGTATTCATATTAAAATATATATTCAGATTGACTGTCAGTGAATTGTAGTGCTAATATGTTGGTTCAACACTGCAGTTACTCTGCTTTCTGTTTTATTTGTCTGCATGTTCACCCTGTATAGGTGAAGCACCTGCAGAGAAAACTAACAGTTGTTTTTTTTTTGCTAGGATCGCAAAAGTGGTCGCTCAGCTTTACACTTGGCAGCAGAAGAAGCGAATCTGGAGCTCATTCGTCTCTTTTTGGAGCTGCCCAACTGCCTCTCTTTTGTTAATGCAAAGGTATGATGATTTTTCTGGAAGGTGGATATAATCCGGGATGTGCCTGTGTGTGGCACTGCGAGTGTCTGGAGATGCATGCCTCTGCTCACGGAATTACTTTTTCTTCTCCAGGCTTACAATGGCAACACAGCACTTCATGTGGCTGCCAGCCTGCAGTATCGGGTGAGTCAGTTGGATGCTGTGCGCCTGCTAATGCGAAAGGGAGCTGATCCAAGTGCCAGAAACTTGGAGAATGAGCAGCCAGTTCATCTGGTTCCTGATGGCCTTGTAGGAGAACAGGTAAAAAAAACCCAAACAACCCTTTCCTCTGCTCCCTTCTGTCCCCATCTACACAAAAGTCCGGGTCCTCTACAAAAGTTTCTTTTGGATTTTGAGTTGCAGCTTGTAAGGAAAAGGTTTAGCAATTGCCATTTTATTCAGGGATCTTTTGGTTTTAATGTCAGGATCAGGTAGAATATACAAAGACATGAAATTATAGGTTTCACTTGTAGCTTTCGTTTTCTCCATCTCAAAAGCCTTTTCCTGTCAAGCTAGGTTTTTTCTTTGTCACCTTGCAACATACAAGTTAATATCCCTTCTCTTGTTCCTGCCAGTAGGGCCAGAGATCATGCTTTTCTTGTTCTTGTCGTAATTAGTAATGGCAGTTTTTTGGCCTGAGTAACAGATGAAGAAAATCCCTTTTTCCTAGGAGCTGTACAAATACATGATGAAAAAAGGGACTCTTGGCCTCAGAAGCTAGTGACTTAAGCAGCTGAGTAACTCTGTTGGCTTTCATTGGTTCAAATGCTGTAAAATTGGATGAATTCTGGTGTAACTGAACCTAGGCTTAGATAAATGAGGAATGCAGAACTGGGTCTAGGGTGTGGTGGTTTTGTTTTTTCAGATTATGACTCACTTTAGGATGATGAATACTAATGTTTTGTCTTTTTCTATTCTCCAGATAAGACGTATCCTAAAAGGGAAGGCGATTCAGCAGAGAATGTCGCCGTTTTAAGCTCCATGTTTCTTGGAGTTCAGCAACTCACACTCACTGTCAGTCAGGCAGTCCTAATGTATCTGTAAATAGACCATTTGCCCAATGTGGGCAAATGTTAGTTGTTTCTATGAAACAAAAGTATTTTGTTCACTATCATATAGTGGGTTATATAAGAGTTAAAAAAAAAAACAAAACCAAACCCCAACCAACATCCAACAATCAGATTCCTCTAAGCAAATGGGAATGTTTCATTCCCAAGTATGTGGAGCATTTGCCTGGATTCCTGGATTTCATAGCTATGGCAAGACTGATGTTATTTAAACAGCCATACAGATAACTTCTGGCCAAGGACAATTCTACAGGAAATCTTTTTATTTAGAGAGGGCTGATACATGTCAACACTGCAGAGTTTTTTTTTTTTTGTTGTGTTTTTAAAAACACTTAAATATTAAGTGCAAGAGAAATCAAATATTTTTGAAGTTGACCATTTATTTATGTAACTTTGTAGCTTTCTTCCAGTATCTTGTGCAGGATTGTATATAGTCATTGGCATTATTGTACAGCTATATAGTTCTAAGAATCTATTGATCACTTGGGGAATGAACTGAAGAAACAAGTTCCTTGAACTTGCAAATTGCATATAAAGTTTTAATACTATACTGGTGCAAATCGGGTAAAATCTGTTGCTTTGAAAGACCAAAGACCAAAAGTAAAGCTAAGATAGATTGTTTTAACACTGATTTGTGCATGCTTTTGGAGTTAATAAAGCAGGAAAAGTCATGCTTCTTCAGGGAACTATATCTGTTTTTCTCGTACCCAGTAGAGGTTTTTCTTTTGACGGGACAATAGATTGAGGGAGAAAGATTGTGATTTTTATTGTGTATATAACTTTGTTTTACTTTAAGGACTATGATCCTGATTCAGTGAAAGTATTTAGCATGTACTTAACTGTTGATGTATGCTGAAACCTCTCCATGTTAATTATAATACTTCAATATGTGTAAGCCCCACTAGTGTCAGTAGGACTTAAGCACATGCGTAAGTGGTTTGCTGAATTGGGCTCTAGTTAATTCTAGAGACTTAGTGTTTTTCACCTTCTAAGCAGAGTTAGTCGATTTACAGTTTTACCTTATAGGTATAGTGGCTAGCCAAGTAATATCTGAAGCTAACGTTTTTCTGTTTTTTAATAATTATGGGAATTAATGCAAAATGTATACTAATGATGCTGTATACTTGTGTTCTGTTGGAGAAAGCTTCCTCCTATCGCTTTCAGAACAATCCATGCTGGGCTGTAATCCAGTAATATGTTCTTTGTATGGTCTTTGCTCTTAAAACTGTTTTTGCCTCATGCAGTTCTCTGCCATAACTGTTTAATTAGTCTGATTTTGCTGTTTTGACAAAGTATGTCTTGTAGACAAGCTAAGTGAAAAAATCTGATATGCGGAGGCCTAGTTGCGATATATTTCTTAAAGGGCCTCATGTAACTTGTGTTTGAATAAACATGCTAATCAAATTTTGGTGGTTACTGTCTGTGATACGAATAATGATGATGAAATCAAGTTTGAGATAAAACTGATTTTGCATGGTAATACTGTGAGACTGGTGAAGGTCCTTTTGTCAAGATGAGATGAGGTCTTTTCACCCTGCTGTTTATACTTTCTCGTTTGAAGCTGGTGCTTGGGTGTTTTGGATAATGCACCATGCAGTTGTGTTGCCTGTATATTTAGTAGATGTGCCCCAAATAGAACTAATAGTCACCACATTGTCCAAATTGCAGGTTGTTGCCTGAACACTTGTCCCTGTGTACTTGAAAGAACGATAGCAGTTCTGACAATCTCATGTTTTCCCCATGACTTCTTTGCCTTGGTCCTCAATTCCTACAGCTCAGGTACAAGTAGTCACCTTGGCACAGGTGAAAGCCTGCATGAGCAAATGAGGCTATACACATGGGGAAAGACTCTCCTTGCTTCACAAATAAAAAGATGGGTGCTGAGCTGGCCATAACCTTTCAAGACGAAGAACTGTCATCACAGACTGCCCTTGCTGAGCACTGAGCTGGTGAGATGGCAACAGTCAAGAAAAGCAGATGATGCATTAGGATCGGTAGGAAAGGAACTGAAGAAAAAACAAGAGTTGCTTTATAAACCTGTTGTCCACCCCTACCTTACTGGTATGTATGGTTAGAGTGTCCTCTCAGATGAAAGTGTTTTAGGATTGGAAGAGGCCCGGAGGTGTTCCTTGCAGGAAGAGAAGCTTCCTTGCAGGGAGCAACAGAGCAAACCAGGGCTCTTCAGCTGCAAAAGCATTGGCTGACAGCAGGTATGACAGGTGGGCAGAGTCATGATAAGCCAGAGAAACTAGATTGGGATGAACTGCTCACTGTTGCTTCCAGCATGAGAAGCTGGAGGCTATTAATGAAGGCACCAAGTACACAACAGACAACAGGATGTGATTCCTTGAGATAGTGGAAGAATGCGGTAGAAACAAGACATTGGTTGATGGGTGCATACTTAGAAGGACCTTTTTTGTGGAGAGTTACTAAAGAGATCAACCACATGAGGCCATCCTCTCGGTGTTGAAGGGTGAAGAAGTACTGCAGGCTTGCCCTGCACTCAGCTCTTCCCTGGGGACTTGCTGATGGCAACTCTCGCAGACCTGATAGCAGACTAGATTATACCCTTCACCCAAATCATTGCGGTTAGGCTTTTAGTGCTTCATGGGTTCAGTCTGGCTTGACTGATACTGGTAGCACCTTTCATGAGAAGAAAACGTAGGAAAACCATCTTGCAGCCAGCCAAGTGCTTCAGGGGAGTACTTGCAGGATCCTCTGCTCTGTGCAAAAATTGTCCCTGGAAGTCTCAAAAATGGCTATTTGTGCTGAGGTAAGGTGATGGAGAGAGGAAGCTGTTTGTTATTTAGCAGATAAAAGTGGGAAATGATGATGAGGCTGGAAATGGAATTGAATTTCTGGTTAGGGTATGCAAAGATGAAATGACGCCTCCTTATGTGAACAACTAATTTGGCCTAGATTGTGTTGAAGATGCTGTCGTCTGCACCTCTCACTGCAAGGGACCCTGCCTTAGGTCTTTTTTTTAATTTTATTTTGTATGAGGAGCCTGATAGTACTGTTACCACTTCATTTCCTTTTTCTTTATGAGAGATGATCACACAGGAAAAAGAATTGTTGGTGAGATATTCTGGCCCTTCACATCAGTCCAATCTGACTTCCTGGCACTTCTTTCTGGGTGGTGTTCACAGCATAAACTCACAAAGTGATGAGGTACCTTGGGCTTGTAAGGGTGGCAGAACACAAGGATGTGTTCGGTCAATGCTTGAGCATGAAGTAGGTGCTGCTGGTAAGAGGCATTTAGCAACTGGTGTGGTGCTATCAGTAGCACTTGTGCCCTTCTGGAAGGGGCACTCCAGTATTCCCTCAGGAATTTTCTAACTTGAAGTGTTCAAAACTAATCTGCCTAGAGCCTAATTTCATTGTCTCAAGAACTCAGTAGGCAATTTCACAAGAAAGCACCCCTGCTCTGAGTATAACTGACTCATTCTCTCTCCTATGACACTGGGAAGTTCTGTTGTATCTAACATGATATAACTAGTTATTAGAAACAATCCCTTTTTACTGAAGAGCAATTGACATTAAATATTTAGCTGGCTAATAGTGTTTACCTGAAAACTTAGGGTGCTGGGAAAATGCTGAATAGCTTTTATTGGTGTGGATGCAGGCACACCATTTATTTCTCTGGTTTGAGTAGAGGCAGAAGAGACTCTGGTTTAGGTCTCAGTAAGGATATTAAGACACATGGAGCTTTGTTCCCAGGATGTTTCTGATTTGTTTGTCTAAGTAAGTCAACCTCAGGAAAGGGTTGCTTTTTGATCTTTGTGGGCTACTCATCTGGCTGGAGTTGTGGAAGGTGGCAATCCACAATTTACAAGAAATGTGTTCTGCTTCTGGGGATGGAAAAAGTACATTTCCCACATTCATTGCTCATTTTATATTTTTATCAGAAAAAACCCCCCATATCCAGGAAGTGCGTTCTTAGAGAGATTGGGTGTGGTAGAAGCCACTGCAAAGATACGACATGAACTGCTTGTTCTTCTCGCCTAACAGTTTGTTTATCTGGTTGCCTTTCTTTTAAAAATATACACGCTCTCCTGTGTAAGAGAAGAGCTGAGGATGATTAAAGTGCAGTGAACATGGAAAGATAAAAGACAGGTTCCTGACCTGGTCTTTCAGCGCATTCAAACCAAATTCTTCTATTATCTATTACATTTCTTGAGTGTTTGGTGGCGGTCTTGGCCTGAGATCCTGATGGCTTGGGAGAGCATACAACTGACTTCTCATCAAGTTGGTTAAGTGTCATCCAGCCTCCAATAGTGCTGCCTTTCACTTTTCATGATTAGGACAAGGACCAGTATCGCTGGTCAGACACTGGCCTGAGCTGGGGTTTAGAAAGGCAAGTGGCATTCCCAGATGTCTGGACACTTTCCAAGCAGCATCCCACCTCCCTTCCTAGTCCCCCAGTCCACCCCCTCCTCTCTCCGAGCTGCAGTGAGGGCTCACCTGGCAGCATTCTGCTATTTTGAGAGGAAGCTTCTCTTAGCATCTTCGAATTTCTTCTAGAAGATGAAATACTAATTTGAAAGGAGAAAGGCTGAGTTTGCTCAAGGGATGGATTGCTGATATTTATGCCCCTAAAGGAGGCAGAACTAATTAGCCCCTAAATGAAGTTGTTCCTTGCTATCTGGGAATCCTTATCTGTACACAAAACCCATATGGGCAGATCTGTTTCCTGGCTAATGGACCAGTGTCTAATCTTACAGTACAGTATTTCTTTAGATCCTATCACCATTAGCAAAAAACTCAAGATAGGACTAATGAAATTGGGAACCTCACTAGTGTGGAGAGGCTACACCAGAGGTTGTCTGTTTTCAAATACTTGGATTTGTGGGTTGGTTTCTCCTTCAGATGCCTATCTTGGTCTTGCTGGAGAAAGGTAATATATCTTGGGCTGTGTTTGTTTAGTGTGTATTTATTTTCAGCTCTCGTGATTAAGAGGCTGACTGAATAAGTCTTTGTTTTACCTGGTAAACCCTACTCTATTAGCCCTGAAAATGTGATCTAGGCTGTTTTGAGAAAGTAGTTGCTGCCGTAACCAACCTGTACTTCACATGTGGTTTTCCTCTTAGTTTCTGTTAAAATGGCTTCCCCTTTTGCTAGTCAGCGAGCCTGAGGGAAAGGTGACCAATGTGGTGCTTTAGATTTAGCAGGGGGGGCAGGCAATTGAAAGAAGTTGCTCATTGTTCCTGTAAACTTGTCTGGGCTGCAAATCGGACTGTGAAGTGTCTGAGCGAAACATCTTCACGTGGATGTAGTGCAGAAATGCCTTCACATATGTTTAATGAAAGCTTGTAGCTCTGTTCAGATGATCTCAGTCGCATATGTGACCTTTTGGTACCATAGTAGGTACCATTTGGTACTGTGGTAGGTCATGGTACCAAATGCTGTGTGTTGACTGCCTATGGCTGGTTTTTAGGACCCAAATAAAAGACCTCTTCTGCAGTGCTGAGCTCTTTTTACTTGACCTGGGAGGTGGAAGTTGGATCATTTTGGTCTGTGGCTCCTTGGGACGGCCTTCAGTCATTGCTCATATGGCTCTCAAGGTGTTTCTGGGAAGGCCCAGAGTTGTCCTGTAAGCTTCAAACTCAGACTTGCCATAAAAGAGGACTGGAACTACATTAACACTGCTGTGTGTGGCCAGCCAATAAACCCTGCGGAGCTGAGCAGGTACATCTTGTTATTGTCCTCAGGCAGACCATAGATCCCTGCCCAAGGACTTTCACTCCACTTAAAACAGTCCAGTAAGTGATGCCAATAAATTTGGAGTTTCTGTAAGAAGAATTGGAAATCTGAGGTCACAGCAATGAATGTTCTTGAGAGATGCTTATGGTGCTACCTATGACCTCGTCCTTTGCGCTGTGGTTGGGCATGCTGTGTAGAAGTAAGAACTGGGTCACCAGTTGCAGCCCACGTACATTTTGAGGGGAAGTGTTTTAGGAGCAATTTGAGGGAAACCATCAAGATAGTAGTGTGCTGTTATCATTATTCATCAGTAGATTTCCAGGTGGCTTCAAAAGCCAGTAATAATAATTAATTTCATCAGCTAGATAAGAAACCAGAGGCAGAGAGAAGGAAAAAGAAGCTCATCTGAAGATAACTCGAAGAACTGCAGGAGCTTCATCCAAAGACAGTGCAGGCTTGCATTTATCCTTCTAGTTGCCTGTTCTTTCTAAATTTGCTGAATGATGCAGTGAGCAATGACTGATTTGTAGGTCAGTCATGATCCTTTCATAAGTCGTTCATGTCTTTGTGTGCTGCCTGCGTACTGCTTTTGCTCGCAGCTAAGATTGCCAGACTGTTCAGATCAGCCATTGGACAAAACCTCAAAAATGAGCTGCAAACTCTTCTTCCCTGAAATATTTCCTTTCCTAAACCATGATTTCTGGAACAGGGAGAGAAAAAGTAGAGCCAAACTAGGAAAAAATACACTAGAGTAAATAGAGTATCCTACGGCTGCAGGGAACTCCGAGCTAAGCTCGAGTCTTGTTACATTTTGTAAGCATTTGAGGCAAAACTGTGAAAGCCTTTTTTAAGTGAGGTGGAATGGTATAAAGACATTTTAAAAAGCTGGTGATGAAACGTGCTTAGTCATGAATGGATTTCTTAAAAAAGAAGGGAGATGATTCAACCTGAGAAATAAACATTTGTCTTACTGGTATGAGCTTTTAATGATGCTTAAGACCTCACCATGAATGTTCTGATGGAGCTATATAAAATAAGTCTTCCTATTGGGATGGGGAGATTCAGCTCAGGACATGGATGACTCACCAGGAGGTAACTATGCCACTGGGTCAGCTGCTCCGGTGCTCAGGATAGATGAACTTCTCTTAACAAAAGTAATGGGAGGAGGAGTGGGCTAAGTGTCTTCAAAAGTGAGCAGACAAGAGAGGATGCTTTACTGCCTAGAATACACAGCTTTTATCCAGTTCTGTCCTTGCCCCTGGCCCTAGTCGCAGGCTGGTATGGTTTTTCATTTTCTCAAACTTTCTCACACATGTCTGTGAATAAAAAACCATGCATATGTAGAGTAAGTTTATAATATGGATCAATTTATTTTTGTACTCTGTAGGAGAATTGTATGTATATATGCATGCAAAATGTAAGTATGTAAAATGTATTGTGTGGGAGTACATAAGGCAGCAAAACTCTTTCAAGAAGATTAATCTTTTTATCCAGTAGTTCATTACTTCAGAAGTTTTTACTTTCTTTTGTTAAAAATAGAAACTTTTCCCATACGATTCCCTTGGATTTGCAAATTGAATGCACTAGTAAAGACCTGTAGTGAAAAAACAAAGCTCTACGGGGAATAAAAGGCAGGTTTCTAATGGTTTCTGCCCTGAGAATGAACACCGACGTCGACTCTCCCATGCCTAGTAAGGTTGAAGCACAGTCCTCGGCCACAGGTGAGGACCCTAATGTCCTCTCCGTTTCTCTCTCAATAAATTCATAAATCTGTATGTCTGTGTGAACGAGTAAGTCTTGCAGTGTCCTCTCTCTGCTCCCATAAGGAGAAGGACCCCGAGAAATGTGTCTTATATGCACTTTGTGGCACAGAGGGCTGAATTAACACTGCAAAGGGCCCATCTGCTGTCTGGAAAACGACATACAGTGTGTAAAGCAACTTCTGGCCCTCACCCAGGGCTGAAACCTGCCTGTGCAACCAGTAGCGCAAAGGCAGATACCTTTGTTCTTTATTATAGACACAGTAAACAAAGAATTTTTGTTTCTTCTTCCTTAGCTGTCATAATGAAATTTTATTATTGCAGTGGTTTTATCTGTCTCCTGATGAACATGAATGTCGTTAGCCTCTTTCCCACGCTCTCTGCATTGGTGTCTCAAGGCGCGTCTCTTAACTTCATGGCAGCCCTTTTCTTTCCACACCTTGTGTCCCCAGCTGTAAGCGCAGGCTGGGCTGTGGTGGCTGCGGTTGAGCCCGGGGACAGCTGATGGGAGGGAGAGCTGGAGCAAACCTGACCGCTGGCGTGCAGTTGCTGGGCATTGACCTCCTTTGGAGCGGCCCGAGCTGAGGATTGGGATTTTCAAGCTCAGATGCAGAGAGCAATGGGGTGGGTGCGTACCTCCAGCTGTCTGGCTTTGGTCTGTGGGCATGAGCGAATGAGAGGTATCCTTGCTGCAGGGACAATGGCAATTGTCCCCTGTTACTCTGGGCTGGATGCAGCAGGAGTGTGGCTAATAAGCTTCATGTGCTTTCTAGGAAGCTGCTGGAAAGATGCAGCAAGAGCTATGGGGAAGGCAGCCTGCTCCTCCTGCTTCCCAGTTCACACCTGGTCTCCTGTTTCCCCATTCCCATGAGAAGATGGTCATTTGCTCTGCAGGGAGATGCCTGGTTGTTGCTCCTTAGCTGGGGCTGCAACTATTAAGTCCTCTTGCCCCTTCCTTGTGCTGCCTGTGCTCCACAAGCCCAGCAATGGCACCTTCTTTCAGGGATCTACTGGTGGCTGCTGTCCCCTGGAAATGCCCCCCCCCCCCGCCAGCCCCCCTCAACTTGTGTCCATCCCTACTCTGTCCATCCCATGAGCGGTGGGGACCTTCTGACGGCCTGTGCCCTGAAGAGCTCTTGGTCTAGATGCCAGGTGCAGAGACAAGTGCAATAGGGGCCCTACTTCAAAAAGATGCATCTTCCCTGGTCACTGACTTGACATCTTCCCAAAGGCCTCCTGGCGCAGATGGGTATTTGGGGAAGATTTGAATAAGGAGAGGGAGGAGGCCCAGCAGCTCCATCTGGGCCTGCATCAGCTGCTTTCCATTTGTGTACAGAGTTTATATGCTGCTGCGTCATTGTCCTTGTTATCATGTTGGTGGCTCTGGTTCTTGCTCTGCCTGTTTAGTTTTACTCCATTGTTGAATTTATTGCTCCTGGACTCTTTACTCTTGTTGGCTCCTGATAAATTACTGCCTCTTATTAGCCTTAAATTACTGCCTCTTACCAACCTTTAATTATTTGCTGCCATCATATCTTGGTGCCACATCCTCTTAATTAGTGTTGCCATACTGGTGGAGGCTCCTCTGTGCCTTTCTTAAATCCATTAGCTTTGCTTTCAGCTTGCTTTGGCCATTCTCTCAGCTCTCCCTGCCCCTCCTTCCCTATCTCCTTGCATTGATACTATGGAGCATCATCTCTATCCTTTCCTTATGGTCTTACCACAACCCTCTTGGTTCATCCTGTGCCATCAGCTCCCTGCTGCCTTGTTCCTCCACAGCCTGCTTCACACTTGCCCTTTCAGGGCTGGATGGCATTAGTAGATTTCTGTTGCTCTGTCTTCTCTCTTTCTGCTTTTATGCATGCTCTGATGTCCTCTTCCTGTTTAATTTCACCCATATCTCTTATTTCTTTTTTGCTAGTGGTTTGGGTTTGTTTGGTTTTGTTTTTTTTTTTCCTGCTGGTGTTCCAATTACTTTGGTGGGATACACTTTGCGACTTTCTCCTCCCTTTTGCTGTCAAACTTAATTTTGAGACCTGCTTTTCTACTCAAGACTGGTGCTGATGGCTCTTTGGTGCCTCTTTTCTTGAGCAGCTCCCAAGAGCCTGCAACCTGTTGTATTCAGTCCACCACATCTAGCTCTGTTACTTGCTTTTCCCCGTCTCCTGCTCAGTCTCCTCTTTTGAGCACTCTGCCTGGGCAGTCAGATCCTCCCTCCCTTGGTGCCTTTGAGTGCTCCACCTCTGTCTCCCGCTGTGCCTGCTTCACCTCCTCGGCTGGTTCCATCTGAGCACTAATCAAATCTGTCTCCAGCCTGGCCCCCTATTTAGCTGCCTGTGTGACCAGCTCAGGCTTCCCACGTTGTTACAGCATTCAGTTTCCAGTCACCACTGTCTCTGTCATGCTCTGTGTTGCTCTTCCCAGGATCGCATCCGTTCCCTGCCTTGCCATTGTAGCCATCTTCTCCTCTACCCATTTTCCCACTTGTGCAAATCCTACCAGCTTAAACTTTCCTTTCTAGCGCCACTGGTGCATTTCCTTTCGTGTCTGCTACCACCAAAGTGTTGGCTGTGGAGAAAGCAAATTGAAACTTAGGGAGACTAGAAGAGGAAGGAAAAGTGGTGAAAGGTAGCCACAGCCAAACCTTCCTGATCTGCCTAGTATTAACTTATTCTACCATCTTAGTCTCCTCTTCAAATTCCCATGGTCATAAGGCATTGCTGAAATGTGTGCTTGCATTTCTCACCCATGAGCAGGTCCCAGTGCTCACCCAGTCCCACAACCCTCGTGCCTTTTTTTTGTTCACCCATGGTGTTGGCTGGCCACCACCTGCAGCTCACCCTCCTGCCCACTCTGTACGTAGGACTTTATCTAGAAGAGCCACTCTGACTTGCTTTACATCCTGCCTCCTGACACGGGGGCCAGCAATTGCCTTGGCGTTGCCATTTCTTTCCCAAAACTTGGCTGTGAAGACTTCCAGCTGCTATCTGTGTGCACCCAAAAGTGTTTTCTTTGCTGTGCCAATTATTTGTGGCCTAGACTGTGTGCCTCACAGATGCTGTTGAGGCCGGGGACTTTTGCTGGGTCAGGGAGTCCCCTGTGGTGCAATCCTTGTCCAAGAGCTTCGTTCCCCAGACCTGGCCAAAGCTGTCAGTTCTCAGGACCTGTCTGCTTGCTCCAAGCATTTGGTGAGATTGCGGGAATGATTCTGCCTATGTAAGTCATTAGTTTAACTAATATTGTATCTCTTTATTGTAAAAATGCTCTTTGAGGTTGATTAATGAGGAGTGGGTGGAGATAAAATGAACTCTGGTTTTGCAGGTGAAACACCATTCCTTTAAAACAAAATACTTGTAATGTTAAAAAAAATGAACCCACTTAAAACAAACCTCTACTTCTTCCTGTGGGGAGACCGTCTCCCACAGAAAGTTATATTTCTCCTTTTTTTTTTTAATACATTTTTAAAAAGCAATGTATTCCTTGCACGTCCTTATCTGCCTGTCTTTAGTCTCCCTCTTAATAATGTACTAACATCTTGGCTCACCAGGATGTAGCCCTGTGACTTGTCCCTTTGAGACACATCAGGTGTGTGATATAAGGTATAAAAATGCCGTGATATCTCAGAGTGGGGGACAGAGCTTCCTGACTCTCCTTTTGTAGTGCCACAGCAGCTACCAGCTCCTGTTACATCTCGCAGGGCCTCTTGCACAATGAGTTGTTGACTTAATGATAAATCTTAGCAAGCTCTCAAAATGCCCGTGTGGAAATCGCTCTCCCTGTGGAGAAACATGCCCGAGAGTGAGCGTGGTTCCTGGCTCTCCCTGTGCTGCCCCAGCCATACCACAGCAGTCGGGAGGCTGCTGCTGCTGCCCAGGGACATCCTGGTGGGCTGCTGCAGCAGGGACAATGCAGCCCTCCTGCCATCCTTGGCCGGGGCTGGCAGAGACCTTGCAGCCTGCAACAAGCCCAAGAAGAGCCTCCCTAGGTGTGGTTCCTGACTGTCATGTCCTTATCAGAAAGCCGTGGGGAAATCTGTGTTAGGTCTATTCTCTTGCTAAATAGATGTTCAGCTTCCAAGTCTGTCAGCTCGGCTGGAAACTTCTTTCCAAGTGGAGATGCCTTGGGGAGAAAGCAACTCAGAGAAGCACTGTGGGCCTTGCAGCCATCCTCATATCCAATTTCTAATATCACCAGCCTCTTTTGGTGCATAACTTGAGAATACCTTGGTGGTACCCATGGCAGTAGGGAAGGATTCCCTTGTACTCACCACAGTGCTCTGTTCTCTGTGGTGTTAAAGACATTCACACCTTTTGCCTTTTCTCCACGAGACGTGCTAACCAGAAAAGAAGGCCTCACCGAACAGTTTTGGAAATACTTGGTCATTTTGATTGTATGCTGCTCAACTCCCTTAAAAAACCCTAGAGCATCAGTCTAGGGTGCCCTTTTCTGCAGATCCTTTGTGCCCCATGGCTGGTTGGGGTGAGGATGGGCTGTGATGCTAAGATTGATGGTTGAGCTGCAAATGTGGAGACCGGGCTGCTGAGCAGAAGATGGCTGAATCACGTTAAAAAGAATCTCTGCACCTGGCTGCAACCCAATGCTTGTCTGCCTTGGCAGGCTCTGTGCTGGGATGGGTGAAGAGCAGGAGGAGTGTGCGTGGGGCAATATGCCTTGGCACCAGCAGCATGAGCGGTGTGGCCCCTGCCTGTGCCAGCGGAAGCGGGTGGGAGGTGATGTGAGCCTGGAAGCTCTCGGTGGCGTGGCTTGACTTGCTCTCCCCTGCCGTGCCAGCCTGTGGCCCTGGCTCTCCCTGCTGCTCTGCTCACGTTTCCCCTTCTCTCCCTTGCTTTTCTTTCCTTCCTGATGAGCTAAACCTTGTTTTGGAGAGGGGGGGATGCTGGTGCAAGTGAAAGAGGTCCTCAGCGGCGGGGAGAGCAGAGGATTGTTCTTAAAGCCTTCTCTTGCCTCTCCTTTTCCTGCTCTTAGAGGAGCAGCAAAGCACCTCCCACATCCCAGGGCCATGCAGAAGCTTGGCTAGGATGCTGGCACTAGGAGGGTGCTCTCAGACCCCAAGCTGCTCTCTGGTGGTGACCCCTTTCCCAAAGCTGTCCGTGCAAATGCTCATGTGGGGAGAGATGGGGCTGAAGGGCAGACCTGTTCTTTGTCCTGCGAGGGAAAGTGTATCTCCACACGCAGCCTGTCCCGGAGCTGCATGCAAGCTCAGGAGGCACGCAGGGGGAAAGAGGTCTGCATGATGGGGACAGAGTTTGGTGTTAATCGTCATAACATCCAATTAAACTCCTGCTGTCTCTAGTGCAAGGATTTTGGAAGAACGACTCTCCGGGCGCTATCAGAAGACATGCAAATGCATGCAGAGCCAGCTCATGCACCCAGCAGGGAACAAGCCTTCCCTTAAGGTAGGAGTGGGTGGGCCTGCTAGTTGTCTGGGCCTGAGAGGCAGGAAACACCCCAGCGTCAGTCCTGGCTCCAAAAGTAGGCAACACAACTGTGTTGGTAATTGCAAGCTGCATGGGGACTTTTGACAGCCCTACCCCACACTGGCTCATCCCGGTCTGGAAGGAAAAGGATGTTTTTTCTGCAGCACATGAAGGGGAACTGTGATCTTCTCTCCATTTCAGTCCCCATCCAGTTTGCAGCATGAGGAGTGGCTCTGGCACAGCTGGCTGGGGAATGACGTGCCTTAAAAGTTTTCTTCTTGACATTTCTAAACACACCCGCCATTGCCTTAGCGGCATGAAGACAGTAAGGGTGTCCTCTCCCAGGAGAAATGATGCGTAGCAGGGGTAGCTCAGTACAGGGCAAGGAGGGGGGCTTGGGGGCTCTGCCAACTTCCCTCTCCCTCCGTGGGAAAGGCTGCCAAGGCGCTGGGTGCCAGCAGCATCCTCGCCCTCGGGTGTTGGGCCCTCAGGCTTGTCTGCTTCCCTTGCCAGCAGTCCAGGTGGTTCCTCCTGTGCCACCCCTGCATTGGTCACACACAGCTTCTTGTGGGTGCTGACGTGGGGTGGGGGGTCAATAATGCTAAATGGGGTTGTTTCAGGGAGGGGTACCATGGCAAGCTGCCAGCCCCTGGTTTTGGGGAAAAAATACCTTATTTCCCTGAAGGCTGTTTCTCTGGACAGGTCACCCTGCCCTTAGAGAAAGACCTGTCCCCACCAAGGAGGGCTCGGCACTGACCCCCCCCAGGGTTTCAAGCACGAGTGCCTGCTTTTGCATGATGGGCCATGTCAGAAAGTGGTGGGAATGGACCCCAGCTCTGACTCCTTCAGGGATATGGGCTGAGATGCTGGGTTTTGCCCCATCTTTCCTCAATGCCCATTACCACCTCCTCAGCTCTGCCAGGTGTTGCATGGCCTCAGCAACTCTTCTCCCGTGCATTTTTTTATTTTTTTTTTAAGGGGTTATTTTTAACCTGGGCCCCTTCACTCTCTGCTCCTAGGTTTGTTCCCATAGACAACTCCTGCCGTTAAGAGAGATGAGCCTTGCAGTACAGGGATGGATGAGCGGCAGCGCGGGGAGGAAGGTGACAGGAGAAGAAAGCTGGCTTCTGTGCTGCAGTTGCCTTCTCCCCAAATCGCATGATGAAGGCATTGTGAGATCGCTTGGCCTGTCGAGGCAAAGCAGTCCCAGCTTGAGGAGCCCTGCAGCTCCAGAATCTGGGGGACAGCCTGAGATCTGCTGTTGATGTGATGAAATCCTGAGGGAGACTTGTGGAGGGAGGTGAGGTTTTGAACTGGCTGTCAAAAGGTGTGGAGGGCTTTCCTCATATTTCTGAGGGGTTACAGCAAGTGCAAAAGGTGAGCAAAGCTAGTCAGTTGATGAGATGAGGCTGTAATTAAAGCCTTCCAACATCCTTGCCTTACCTAATTTCTCTTAAATCGAACCTTAAATCTACTTTCCTTTTCCTTACCCAGGGATAAATGCAAAGTAATACAATTAGGTTCAATGAAAAAACAAATAGTAGAAAACTGATCAGAGATAAGAATCTGATTTCGTCTCTTGTCAAATGGTGGTCTTTCTGCTACTTCCTTGCCCTGGAAAAACCTCAATTGCCAAGGGGACCTTTGCCTCATCTATCATTCAAAAATATCGTTCCTCTTTAATTTTAATGCCCCAAACCTCCAGCCAAGCAAATATTTAGTGTTTGCAAAGCTTGCACCAAACAAACCAGGACAAATTCCCCACCACTGTAATTATCCTCCAACACTATTCCTTGCTCTGGAATAGCTGGGATACCCTTGCAGGGAGGCTGCAGCTCACCGGAGCCCCAGGGTGTTGTACAGGGCTGCTCTGGCCGCTTTTTCCACAGCAAGTCCTTCCTTTTTCCCCCAGGAAAGCACTCTGGTTTTCGTGCGGGCGCATGGCTGCCTGAGCAGTGAGGGAAAGTGGAGGTGGAGGTGAAACTGGTGCATGGCTCTTCTCTGTGCCCACGTACGGATGCTTGCCCAAAGTCTGCCCAGGCCATACCCCCAAAAGCAATTGCTGCTATGAGGGTTAGGCACCTGGTGGAGATCGAGGAGTCTCCACAGTGTCGCTAGGTATCCTAAAAAAGCCATGGCACCAGGTCCTTAGCTTCACATCTGTGAAATGGCTGTGGTCCTCCCCTGTGGGCTTTGTGGAGGAGAGGGAAGAGGCTGTGTGAGCGTAGCAGATGAGTCTTGCCTCATTGCTCAGTGTCCAAATTAGCTTTCCACATGCAGATAAGAGTTATTTTTTCCCCTGATTTCATGCATCTGATTGCGCAGGAGAGGCTTAGCAGCATGCTCTACTGGAGATGTTCGCAGGGAGATGTATCCTCAGTTTAGACCCAAGGATAATAAAAATCAGCAGGTTATGCCTTTTGCCCACTGCATGTGGAAGGGGAAATGAGACACTACTTTGTGCAAGGATATTGCAGTTTGCTCGTAAGGCAGTTTTCGAACAATTCCTAGAAAGCCCCCTTGATTTTTGTTTCCGTTTTCCCATTAAGCAATTAAATTCAAGTTTAGAAAATGTTCAACCTGCAACTTCAGTCTTTTTAAAATAGTGCAAGTAGCTTCAGTGTACTCTGGTTAAAGCAGCACTGCTGGACTCCAGCCCTTTGTGGAGGTGCATAGGTTGCTAGAAATAGCCTGTTGCAGTGGATGAGCCCTGGCGGGCAGCTCAGCCCCCTCCAGCCGCTCGCTCACTCCCCACAGCGGGATGGGGGAGAGAATTGGAAGGGTGAAAGTT
Source organism: Limosa lapponica baueri (assembly GCA_002844005.1). Lineage (NCBI taxonomy): Eukaryota > Metazoa > Chordata > Aves > Charadriiformes > Scolopacidae > Limosa > Limosa lapponica. The sequence continues at coordinate 289,849 of KZ506066.1, forward strand.
CAAAAACTCTTGGGTTGAGATAAAGACAGTTTAATAGGTAAAGCAAAAGTTGTGTGTGCACGAACAGTGAAACGAGGAATTCATTCACTGCCTCCTGTGGCAGGCAGGTGTTCAGCCGACTCCAGGAAAGCAGTGCTCCATCATGTGTAATGGTGACTTGGCAAGACAAAATGCTGTAACCCTGAACGTCCCCTCTTCCTCCTTCTTCCCCAGGTTTTATTGCTGAGCACAGCATCATATGGTGTGGGATATCCCTTTGGTGAGTTGGGGCCAGCTGTCCTGGCTGTGTCCCCTCCCAACTTCTGGTGCACCCCCAGCCTACTTGCTGGGGGGCAGCTTGAGAAGCAGAAAAGCCCTTGACACTGTGTAAGTACTGCTAAGTAGTAACTAAAACATTAATGTGTTTTCAACATAGTTTAAGCTATAAATCCAAAACACAGCACCATAGGAGCTGCTATGAAGAACATTGACTCTATCCCAGTCAAAACCAGTGTACCTGTTATTTCCAGTGAGGAGGAGTAATAAGTTATAGCTTTTATCCTGGTATTTTGCTGCAAGTACATTGTTCAAAGGACATTGGGTGGACAAGATCTGTAGGTAAAGTAAAATCTTTTATTAGACCAACTGTTATAACTGCAAAAAATTAAGACACTCTTTTGGGAACAGAGTCATTCTCTGCTTTGGGGCTGTAGGCATGAAAACCTTTTTTCCACCTGTACCAATTAGTTTAATAAAAGACACAGGCTTGCAATTGTGTGCTTGTAGCAGGTGACTGCCTCTGTACTGTTGAGACTACAACAGGGCAAGGACTATAAAAGTAGCACCTGAAGAGGAGGAGCTCTGCAAGTACACAACGAGTGTATAAATCAGGTCAAAGAAATTAACAAATTAACCTGTCAAATTCAATAGCTCAACATGGCATGTAATCCAAAGTTCAGCTTTGTTTAGGCTTTTATTGCTAGCACAAGACCGACTGTTCCAGTAACTTGCTGCTGTGTGGGCTTCCTTTAAGTGTGCGTGTTAGCACTGTTTTTTCAAAGAAGTAATAAAACTTCAAAAACTGGACTTTGAGTTTACACTGTTTGTGCTTGGGTATTGAAACTTTTAAAATGGAATTTGTCTTTGTCACCTGGAGAGAGTGTGTATGAGAGAGAGCAAGTGAGTGAGAGGGAGATCTTTACATATCTACATCATCTTGAATTTCAAAGGGCTTTACAAATCTTAGTATTCCAAAATCTACTAAAATGCTGTGCTTTGCATATGATTATATGAAGCTCATTAGTAAGGGTACTAATGAACCTCTACACACCCGAGGCAGATAAATGAGGTTCCAGAGTAAAATGATTTGCTTAAGGTCAGACTCCTGTAAGTTGACAGCAGAGCTGGAAATAGAAACCATTGTTTTCCAGTCCCTTGTACCATATTCCCACGGATGGAATGTGTTGTGTTTTTTTTTTTTTTTTTAAAGATGAAAACACTGCTGTTTGTTCATGCTACTTCACTTCTGTGCTTTCAATGTAGTCTTCACAAATGCAAATGTCCTGACCTAGAGCTATACAAGGCCTTCATTAAAAACCTCTCCACAATATTGGTCTTCATGCAATTGTATGAAGCAGAAGGGATAGCCCAATTTAACAATTCCCACGCCTCATAAAATGATTGGCCTAGTTTCTTTAAAGTGGGTTTAAGCCATAGCCCCCAATGTGATTTAATACGGAAGCCACACTATTAATTGTCTATCATCTGCCATTAAGGTAGTGAGTTACTGGAAAGTGAGGGAAACAGTGTTTGTCTTTCATGCGGTAATAGCCAATTTCACATGTTTTTTTATCTTTATTTTCAGGCTGCAATGGAGCACACTGACCTTCCTCCTCCCTTCTGATTTGAGGAGCTGTAATTGGGGTGACGAGTGTGGAACTGGTGCTGCCCGAGAGAAGCCCCAGTGTTGACATCAGGGCTCTGCCCTGGACACGAGCAGCCACCGAAACGCCCCGTGCCCACATCCCAGAGAGAGAAGCTGAAGGTAGTGTTCCCGCCCCGGGAATGGAGACAGGCTGTGTTAGGGAGATGCCTAAAAACTCCCGGCTACACCCTTCAGAGGGTACCGCACCTCCATGATGGTGTGCTTTACTTGTGAAGGGTGAAACCTCCTCCATGCTTTTCCCCTTCTCTCCACTAATGTCTCTCCTTCCCCTCTGTACATACAGTATGCCTTTTCCTTGCTTCCCTGTTATTGCTGGCGCAGAACAGCTGTTGGACCCATCAACAATTTGGAGCAAGGCCAGTGAAAGGGGTTTTTGGCAATTCTAGGCTTGCAGGGAAGACTTGTGGCCCAGAAAAACAGAAAAGATATACAGACACATATATATGTATATATACATATATATATATATGCATATATACATATACATATGAGAGAGAAAGCAAGGGAGAGAGTCTGCCAACAAGCCTACCATGTGAGTGCGTGCATGTAGTTTTTTTGGCAGGGCACACGTGACTTTGTGCCTGCACATTTTATACCATTTCTATGTACTCGTCTCATCCTGAGCCCGTTTTAAGCTTGAATGGCTGGGGACATGGAATGGTTCCCCGGGGTGGCAGTGCCGAGGGAGCCATCGGTACCCGCAGTTGTGCTTTACCCGTGACCAGCCTCTGCGGCACATGTGGCACGGATCATCCGTCCCTGGGCAGATGGTGCTTCCCTTGCCAGCGCTCGAGCCGGCGCGGGTAACGCCGGCAAGTGGAGCGTGGTAAAGGAAAGCAAACTGTTTACTCACTTCTTGTATAAACCGAAGAGATGAACGCTCTTTCTCTTACTTATCTCGGCAGGGCTGTATCAAATGATGGCCGCAGATTTCAAATACCTCACGTTGATTAAAATCGGGTGTTTTTTTGTAGCTTATCTGAAAACAGACTACTTTTTCAATGCGCTGAGACAATAGCAATAAAAGCTGTAAAACTGTGTTCTTCTTTTGGCACTAGCCCATTGTAAACAGCAAGCTACTGGGCTTAATGAGGCAATTCTGTACCATCACTTTTAATAACTGAATGTTTGTCTCCCGGCTATTCAGGTGGGCTATTACTGGTATTTAATATTACTGGCAATGTTGTTATGTATTCTGCGCCAGCGCTGGCAAAGAGCGAGGCGATTCTTCCAGATAACAGCCCTGCAATAGCATTTTTCTGGATTTAACTGAGAGAAAGGCCAGGCAAAGCCACTGCACACTTGCGTTTAGCTTTCCTTTTTCCTTGCAAATGTTATTTCAGACACCGAAAGAGTTAAGCAAAATAATTACAGGCATAAGCGTGTTGATTCTAGCTTCTGTTATGGCAAACATAAAAATGTATTGACCTAAAAGGTAAATGTTGATTGAAGAAAAAACTGACGTCAATATAAACTCCAAAGCACTCTGTATCTTGATGTTTGGCACATGAACACTGTACTGTATATATAGTGTGAAATACTTTGGTTTGTTTTAATTAGATGGATGATAATCTGGTGATTGTGGTTCTCACTTCAAGTGTAACAATTTACGGCATGACTAATTCTGCTGAAAAAACCAAATTGTCAGTGACAATCTGGAAGGCTGAGCAAACTGTTAACTGGTGGCAATTTATTCTATCAGTCACATTGATGGGGTTTTTCAGAGAAAAAGATTCATGTACTCTGCTTAGTCTGCCCAAATCCTCAGGGTTATTTTTTTTTCTGACTAGTGTGTTTTGTACCAATATTTCCTACTCACTCAGAAATCTGCCACTGGAGATCAGTTTGTGGCTGAAGCTGTAGACATTTGGTCCTAGTACCATCCCTCCCGCCCCTGTAGATGTGCTGGTGTTGGTTTGGCCTTCTCCCCCTTTGCTTGCCTTCCACAGCCCAGGCTGGGCACCTTGCACAGGTCACCCCACCGCCGTCAGCCTTTCTTCATGTAGGAGTGGACCTGAGCTCATATTTTTCTATGTCCCCAGTTTTGCATGACACTGAATTACCTCCTGAAAGTTAAGCAGCTCTGGGCAAGCTGACCTCCAGAGGAGAGGCAGGCAGCAAGGTTAAGTCCTGTTGTAGCATCATGGGTGCCTCAGAGAGGTCCAACAGTGTGCTAACTGGTGGATCCAACAACGAGACTTCCACCATGTGCAAAATGAGGGTAAATTTTGTTTTGCCTTTCCAGTAGAAGCCCTAATCGCAGAGTGCGGAGATGGATCATGGCTGGTGGTGATGGGAATGTGTGGGCAGCTTCTAGCTCCCCAAGGTGAGGGATGGGTCCAGGTCCCAGACAGTGGAGGTGGATACAAGAGTTGGGTTGGAGCCTGGGGACAGGGGTGTACGGGGACAAGGGATGGACAGGAGCTGGGACGTTTGCCTGGGGGGATGCAAGGGTGGAGCAGGGAGGGGTGGTGTGCCTGCAGCTCCGCTGGTGGCCATGCATGAGTAAACTACGATTAGGATTAGACTTGTAAATCTCCTGAGAAGCCCTTGGGAAAGTGCCCATCGTGATTCACAGGGCTTCCCCCCATCTGCACGCTGCTGTGTGCAAACCCCGACTGAAGCCCTTGCTGCCGCTCTGGCAGGGATTTTTCTCCAGCCATGAAATCTGCATGTTCAGCAGCTGCATCTGGCTGTGCCACTCAGCCCACTGTTGAATCTCAGCGTACCAAAGCCCTCACACATGGGATTTAGCTTTCCTCTGCTTCTGTGAATTGACTAAAGCTTGCATTCTTTTTTGTGAGCCCCCAGTGCAGGCCATAGGCGTGGATAACATAAATGTGCTTATGTCCTCCAAAGCAGCACCCAAGAAAAGAAAGGTGAACTGGAGGATGAAAAAACCAAAGTGTTTCTTAAGACAGATCTGACCTCATACATAGGCTCATGATTTTTCCCACTCCTTTTTCCTTGCCCTGATATGTATGTGGATACTGACTGGTTTCATTAAGAGTGCTGATCTTGCCAACCCAGTATTAACCCAGGCTTAGCCTGAACCAAGGAATTTAGGATAATGACTTGATCTGAAGGCAATTTGGAGTGGTGCTTTTTTCCCTCTGTTTTTAGGGTATGCCCGTGTCCCACTTACAAGCTTCCCCTCCCCTTTTCAGAAATTCTAAAGGGGAGAAACTTTAATGAGAACTTTTAAATTAAATATAAAAGATGATATTTTCAAGCTACAGCCTAATTGTGGCAGTTTATGTGTTAAGACAGAGATTACAGACTTGAGATTTGAAGTGTTCCCAATTTTCATAACTTGGCTACATTAAAAACACATAGCATGTGTCTATAGATTTCCTCGGAAAATGCTTAGGGACTTGACAAAGAATTAAGCACATTGACTAGCTTTCCTTGAGCCTTCATGGATAATCTGCACATTTTTCTTTTAAAGCAAGAATACCTTTTTTTTCCAAGTATTTTCAGGCATTCAACTATGCGGTGAAACAAGGTCTCCAACAAGCGTATTTTCTCTGTTTTGCAGAGTTTTCTTCTCTATGTTAGCTCTGCTGCCTTCAGGGAAAAGCGTGGCAGACAAGACTGGTGCTTAACAGCAAAAGTCAGCTGGAGAATCCCACCACCACCTCTTCAGCGGAAGAGCAAGAAGGGCATCCAAGTCAAAAAGAAGCAAATCAACGAACCTGCATTTTCCCTCTGCTTCCAGGTGACTTTTAATATGACACATTTTTGTGATAGCAGTCTGTTGTTTCAGGCCACTGACCATGCATGTGGGTCTGAAGGGGACCAAAACCTGATGTTTCAGAGGAAATTTTGTAACCCACGGTAACCCCGTTATGCAATGTGGCACACACAGGGTAAAGAAAACGGGAGGGCTTGTTTCCACACCTGCCACATCTCTTATTTGAGGACTGGACACCCAGTTTATTAAGAAATCAGGGTGATATATTATTATAATTTCCCAGTGTTGTGCAAAGCAGAAATTGGGTCTCCTGCATTTAAAGGGTGTGCATTTTGTGACTGCTTTTGTGTTTAGTGGTGCATGGTAAAAAGCATCTGGGGGCATCAGAAGGAGGTGCTTTAAATACAAAACAGTTGAAAATGAAAGGCTTCTTACATGAGGTGTAGTTTTTGCTGTGTCATCCAGATCATCAGGTGTGAGCCCCTCTTGGGGGCGGTGGTCTTGCCCCCAGCCATGGCTGGGCTCTGCGCTCGGGATGCAGAGTACAGTGTGGATCTGGCCACGCAAACTTATCTCGGTTACCAAAGGCACCTACTAAACTCTGACTCACCCTGCAGAGACACAGCCCATGGAGGGAAGGTAACTTTTCAAGGCAGTCACTCTTCAGAGTAAAACCGCACTTGAAGAAACCAGGTCCTTCCTGCTGATGAGCTCAGGAGCTCTGTGGTGGCACTTGTTCATGTTGCAAATGATGTCAGGGGTAGTCACCTAACAGCACAGCTTGCTAGGAGATGAACTGTGCGTCCTGCTTGTCGCAATTTACCAATAAATCAAGGTTTCACGTAATTTGTGAACTACTACTAGGTGATTCATCCTTCTCTTGGTAGATGGGTGATGTTCCTGTTGCTAGATTCGGTATTTCCCTGCCTTCAGTTCTGATGCTATGTGAAACGTGTCTTTCTCAGGGCTCCTCTTTCTGCCAGCTCCCAGCACACAGAGGCTGCGAGCTTGGATGTCTCCAGCTACGTCACTGCATTGCTGGGGAGGATGACAGGGCGCAGCATGGCAGTGTGCTGTGCATCCTGCCTGACTTGGCTTTCACAGAATCACAGAATCACATGGGGTTGGAAGGGACCTCTGGAGATCATCTAGTCCAACCCCCCTACCAAAGCAGGTCCACCTACAGCAGGTTGCACAGGAACATATCCAGGTGGGTTTTGAATGTCTCCAGAGGAGGAGACTCCACAACCTCCCTGGGCAGACTTGGCTTTCTAAAGGTTCAGGCATCTCCTGCTCTAGTTCTTGTATGGAGCCCCGGTGCAGGATTCCTACTTAGTCAGCCTGCCTTCCACTTCCCTGCTTTTTCAGGAAAAACTCAGCAAAGCTGCCATGTACTACTCAGGAAGAGGCTTCAGAAAGGTGCGTTAGAAATCATAGTTAGCTGACTGGTGCAATAACAGGCCATCTCATTGTATTGCAATGTTGGCTCTGCTACTGACCTCACATGTGTCCCAGCTGTGTTTGGTGCGCTGGGATGATTTGGATGGAGACGGAATTCTGTGCAGGTGGGGTGAATCATGGGATGCAGGAGCTGCGCAAGCTCCAGCTGTGTCTTGCAGGGCAAGCTTGCATTTTGAGCGACTCAGCTGTTATCTTGTTCTAGGTTCTTTCCATGCTATCAAAATCAATGCTACTGGATGGTCATGTGGATGACAGAGAGCAGATAGTTTGACCTTATTCTCCTCTTTTAAAGCAAATTGCTGCCCTTTATAAATTCTCACCCTGGTGTAAATCTAGCTAATTTCTGCCTATTCAGAAGAAATCCTTAGTAGCCTTAGGAGTCTATCTACTGTTGACTTGCTACACAGCCATTTACAAAACTGGTATCCAGTGTCTGCGTTTGCAGCTGGACAGCATGTGGGATCCGGCCATGGGTAAACAAAGCTTCTTGTAAGTTATGAATAAACCCTGTCTGTGCCTTATGGTGGATGCTACTGTTGGCTGAAATAACATGCAATCGGTTAAATATTTGGATTCTGCATAACAGCTGGAATGGCAAAGAAACTGAGAGCAGATAATGTTATTATACAGTACATAAATCCAAGCTACACCCATCTCTTGGGTAATGTGAGTGTTTACATACACTTACACACATATATCTGTGCATCTATATGGTCAATTCTTGAGGTGGAGCTGCTACTGTGTGTGACATGCTGCTTGATAAAATTTTTGGCCTGAAACAGAAGAAACTGGTTTTTTTTTATTTGCTGAATAAAAATATAATGATTTAAACTTAGCTGTTTGCATTTTCTTCCCTGAAGACATAGTGTGCTATTTTTGCTTATTTTTTGTATTGATGTCTTGGTTTTGGTTATTTTTTGTATTGACGTGGTTTTTTCCACATCAGCTTATAAACTTCTGGCATAGCCATGCTACTGGTTTGCTTGGGAAATAAGGAGTGCTAGCAAATATGCAACTTCAACTCCACCAACAACTCAGTCGACTCCGGTAGAGAAAAGGTCATGGATGGCGCTGCTCGAGGAGGCAAAACGTGGCTTCAGCTGGGGACCAACAAGCAGCCTGGCTGTGGGGAACCCGGCTTTCAGCAGAGCTCAGCCTGAGGGCCTGTGGCCGCGTGCAGGGATGGTATGGGTGGCCAGTGTGGTTTCATGTCCTGCCGAAGGAGCACTAGTTGGGGTCCCATTTCCACTCCTGGGCATCATGCTGCTACCTCTTTCCTGCTTGGTGAACCCCGAGGCACTCGCCACGTAGCGAGGGAAAGCTGGGTGTGGGTGGTGGGGACCTCCAGCAGCCTCCCCCGAGCCGTCCCCGCACCAACGTGGGAAACTGAAATGAGAAATGATGGATTGTGGGTACACCCAAAACCCTGCCACCCTCTTTCACTCCCACTTCCCTGGGGCCAGAAGCTATGAAAATGAAATTGATAATAAACGATTTTTAATGGGCTATATCTCTGGTAGGCAACCTTATCTAGCAGAAGAGGAGGCACCATATGCTCGCTGGTACTCCAGCTAGTTTAAGTTAGTTTAAGGTAACCAGTTCCGTGCACTTCCCTCCCCTCCCCATCCCCCTTCCCCCCCGCCTTTTTTTTTTTTTTTTTTTTTCTTTTTGAGAGAGATTTTATTGTGATTAGAGACTTCCTTTTCCCAGCACTTCATGCACTTCTTCATTTCCGGCAGGGCTTAATTCCCAGCTAAGACATGGTTTGCTAATGGCTTATAATTCTACAATGGAAAAAAAAAAATCTCAGATGGAAAAATATTTGCCCAGAATGACCTTAGCTTTAGGCTTAGAGCAAGCAGTGAAAGTACACAAAAGCACTGGGAGTGCATGAATATCATCCATCTCCCTTGACAATTTGCTTGAACTGAGTAAGAGGACTTGTTCCTTCTGGAAAATAGAAATGAGCAAAAAAGGACTTGTTCATTATGGAAAACAGAAATGTTAGATACTGGAAGAGCAGTGCACGTACTGCTGCTTATGAGACAAACCACTCTATACATAAAAAACCAAGATGCCGAGGATGTCTTGACTAATAAAATCCAGACAGCCAAAAAACTTTTCTGAAAATCCATGGGGATATATGCAGAATGAAAGTAAGAATGCCTATGCTGGTTTAGAAATGCACATGCAATTGTATTTCTGGTTTGTATTTCTTAAAAGGGGCTTACATTTGCATCAAATGGATTTCATTACTTGCCGCTGAAGAGATCTTCCTAACAGGCAAGCATTTTCCTGTTACTAGCTCAGGTTAAGTCTTTCTGTTAAGTATAGATTTCTCCACACTCAGACAGATATTCTCTGATGACTGTATCTGCCTTGATTCATGATCCCAAGGATGTATACAGTGATCCCCGGTGTAATGGCAGGACTGCCATGGACTCGAGTCCTACTGCTTGCTTTGGATTAGGTTTTATCATGTTATTTTACTACAAGGGATCTGGGGGTTATGGCTGATGTTTGGACATGTGGCATCTTGCGAGTGTTACCATTAACCTGCACAGAGATTTTCTTTTGATGGTAAGTTACTTAGATACACACTCTGAGTTCCCCAAACAAAGGCTTTTGTGATGGGAAAAGAACCGCAGTGATACAAGGTCCTCTCAAGAAAGGCACTAATATCTTAGTCCCACAGCTCTCTACTCTCTTCCTCTTCCCTGCTCTCTCTAAAACTGCCATATGGTGCATGCCATGGCACAGAAATAATTTTTGCACCCTTACAATACACCCTTTCTATCTGTTAAAACAAACAGGCACTTGCATGTGCATCCTATGGGTCATCAAGCCTGTTTGGCACAGTCTTTCATTCTGGCTATTTGCTATGATTTTGCTGCCTTTTGGAACTGGCTCTGGATGTTATGACAATATAACTCAGCGATGGCAAAGCAATGAAAACAAACAGTTTTTCTTTATGTTCTGGCTCTTGGAAGAGGGACATGCCTAACAGTGGGAAGTCAGGGTTTACCTAAAGACAGGTGGAACCCAAACCACGGTAGGTGTAGCTCCGCTCAGCTCCAGACTATTACATCAGCAATGGACTTAATCCACAGAAAACATCTAAGGGTTATTAGTATGAGGGATCTAGAGTTAATATATGCACATTAATAGCATTTTTTTATTTCTGGGAGTGACTACTGGAAAATGGTAGTGTTGCTAAGCAGTTTGTCTCCCTTCCAGCTGTGTAGAATTTGTATTCCTTTGCCTTTCTTATTGTTTTATGAGGATTTTTTTTCTGGTTTTGTTTGTAAACAAGGCAGCAGATGCCAGGGCCTAAACCCTATTAAAGATCTAATCCAAAAGCTGTGAAAGTTGGTCATTATCTTGCCTATGAGCTCAACTGACTAACAAGTTAATGTTGGACTAGACTAATAAGCTAATAATATGATTATTTTAAGACCTGAAACAGAGATTGAGTAACTCTTCTACACATTTACAGCAGTAATTCTGGCTATTCTTTTTATCCATACGGACTGGGGTAGTTGATCTTTTGCTCCCTCTACTCTACCAATATTTTTTTTAATGGTAATGCTGTCTAATTTTTAACTGGAGAACTGTGGATTTGGAGTGAAAGAAATTTTACATGAGCTGCAGTTGATCCTCCAGTCAACTTTTGATGTTTTGTTGTCAAGGGGGAAAAAAGCCATATCTGAAAAGCTCTGCTTTGTAAGTTCTGCTGCACTCAGCCTTCTGAGAGCCACTGCCCTTGGCAGTGATGCACAGTGATGTCTCTGCATCTGGTGCGGTAACTCACTGCCACACTAAAAGTTTAAAACCCAACTGAATGTCTCCCCTGCATCTCTCCCTACCACCCATACCTATCCTGTTTGGCTGTGGGGATTCCCTGATACCCCATAAAAGTGCAAAAGTAGTCAAAAACTCGACCCAGCAAAAAGGTTACAAGTGTTTGTTGCTCATGGAGATAGTGACTTCTGATTTGGTCTATCCACGTCTATCCAAAAGGACATCTAGTGGAAATGGCAGCAATGTTCTCTTTTCCTTCTTTGTTTTTGAAATTAGAACAAAAATTGCCTATGTACATGATTTTAAAAATACTTGCCTCTTTGGTAAAACTGGGGTCTGCAGGTTTCTTTGAGAAGGCAAGAGTCTTTTCTGGTTGTTGTGCATCTATCCAACGATGGAGAAATGAATTGAGAGTTGCTGAGCCAGACAGAGAGGAACCACATCTCACAGATATTATTTGGATCGCCCAGCTTGCAACATGTAATGGAAATGTTTCCTTTTGGATCTAGAGTGAATCATCAAAATACTTTATTAGAGAAAATGTCAAAGCATTTCCCACAATGGCCCCAATTTTGCTACATTACTGCTCTTCCCACTTCAAGAAATGGCTTTTCAGTGAGTTTGATTAATGAAGTGTTAAAAATTAACTTGGCTGTGGGAGCGTCTCCTGTGTCACCCTTTCTACCAGCCAACGTGAGCATCATCAAGCTGTGGTCACTTCATCTGTGAATGTGGTTAGCTGTCTTTATAAGCCTTTAACCATGGAAATCCCCACTGTAACCTGACCTTTGCATGCTGGCAGGAAGCAAGTTGGCTCAGCATCTCCTTCTGTACGTCCCAAATCTGTCCTACCCTTACCCTGAGCTGCTCTTCAGCTTGGGAGGCATTTTTCTCTGCCAGCCTGGCTGCTCTTACGTGACCACGCAGAGTTCACTGCAAAGCCTTGGTGTTGACATCAGGAGTATGACAGCCCTTATCCGGCCACAGACGTTTTCAAAAGCACTGGCTGGTGACCCGAGTTACCTGAAGCAGTTACTAATTGTTTGGTGATGACGCAAATGCCAGGGTCCAATTTCAGCCCTGCTGCTGGCTCCCGGGCAGGAATGACCTGCTCGACTTTTATTGCTCTCCATATCCTGGTGGCAGGCAGGCCTGCAAATTCCCCAGGTGCTGCGCTCCTGCCATAAGTATGTTATGCTGAAAGGTGCATTTCATTTCTTTTGGAGGGAAATACTCTTTCCTGTAGCCTTTGCTCTGATTTAAACCTGTGGTTCCCCCTGCCTCTCCCCAGTATATGTAGAAACTGTTTCTGGTGCCTGTCTGAGCATCATTTCACGTATGCTTACTCTACAGACTTTTGTTATTCTCCAAACCTGTTAAATTCATATTCAGTGGCTTAAAGACTCTCCTTTTCATCCAGGTACCTGGCCGAACTCTCTTATAGCAGGTACATCATGCAAAGTTGTTTCACCATGACTTGTGCACTCCCCCATTGAACTGGAATTGTCCTCTGCACCACTGGCAATGCTTGTGGAATACTTAATAGCTGCTCAATAGCACTTCAGGCAGTTGTATACATTTTTACAAATGTTTTCACTTCTGATTTGGTCATTTATAGCAAATGCCATCTGATGTTATTTATGCAATGGTCAAAGCATAAGACCTATCCGGAGATTAGTGATGGGAAGCACTAGACCACAGCCTTGGCCTCCTACCCAGCCTGATTCTGTGGAGTGAGTCAACGGCTGTGCCTCAGTCTCCCTGTGTAAGATGGGACAATCACATAGGTGGATTGCAAAGCTTAGGGAGTCTATCAGCCTGATAGCACCTGGCATTCAATTCCTATGATTAGTGGGAGAGAAGGGAGGTAGAAACACAGAGCAGGGGCTACTGAGGTTCTCTGGGAGCACACCACATGCACCAGTGGTGCAACTTCTGCTGAAGTTGACTTGCCTGGGGCCGGTTCCAAGAGGCAAGAGGGTGTGCAGCTAGGTGAAGGGCCCATGGGTGAGAGGCTGAGTCTGGGTGAAGAAGTGCTATGGAAGTCACCCCATCCCTTCAATAATAGCAGCAGGTTGGCTGAATATGTCGTTCTACTATGAATAACTGTGGTAGATATTTTTTGTGTGCAACCCTGAGAATATTTTCTGTATGGCTTTGTCACCTGTATGGTTATTCAGTTCTGTCTAAGGTTTTCGCAAAACAAGTGGAGTGGAGGGAAAAGAGAAAAAAAGCTCCTTGTTTTTAATGGTAACATTTAAAAATAATATAAAACAACCCTCAGTGGCCAAACCACAGAAATTGCCATGCAGATCCAAGAGCAGGTGTGCCTCCTGGAGCTACTGGAACAGCATCAGAAACCTGCTGGATCCCCAGTAGAAAGTGTCCTCTTAATTCTGGGTCAAATTCTGCTCCAAATGTGGTTGAGAGCAAAACTCCTATTTACTTTAATGCTCACTGGCTTTCATCTGTTGTTTTTGGAATAAACTGAGATCAGACGTGAGAAGTGCAAAGCATGTCTGTTAGGGCAGGAGGAAGCCAGCGATGTGTTGGGAGAGGTTGGGAATGAACTGGTTCATACGTCCAGGTCCTTGAGATGAGGCCTTTTAGGAGTGTAACATGGTGTAGGATACTTCTGGTCTTTTGTCATGAACATGAGGTTATGGCTTTCCATTCTCTTTTCTCAGTGTCCTTAATTTCATCCACAGGACCCCCTGGGTGGTTGCAGTCAATTGCCCATGATGCACTCAACTGTGGCTCAGCTCAGTAGGATGCTTCTGTGGGGTCTTGTGTTGTTTCCTCCTGCCAAACCAGTGGCTCTGAGGAGCCCATCCCTGCACCTGCTGATGTGAATGTGACCTACCCAGCAAAAGAGCTCCATGCCTGGCATCAGGTATCTAGCTGTGCCTGGGAGTTACAGGTGTCCCCCCACATGTGTGGATAGGTGATTATGCTTAGCTGGTTTCATGGAGCTTCATGGACTTTAAACTCCATCCAAAACAATTATCTACCTTCTTCAGCTTGGGACATACAGGATTTCAGCAATTTTTTGTGCAATGGAAGACATCCCATCCCTTCAAGAACAGCAGCAGGCTGGCTGAATGCATTGTTGTATTGGAAATAGGGAGAGAAAGCAGGTAAGTTGTGTGCATAGGCTACTACAGGATGTATTTCTTAATTCAAATTCCTAACCATACATCCAGTCCAGTTTCTGGGTCAGTGTCGATATAAGACAGTAAGTCATGATTAACACAAATGTACAGACAGATTCAGACCTTCCACCATTCTTCTTCTCTCTACTGTTACCCATCACAAACTTCAGAAATAATTGACCTATTATTCAGTGGGAGAACTCCTTTCCCGCCCACTCTCCTCCCCCATATTTCCCAAACCATTCCCTCTCACTTAAAGCCTTCCAAAACATTTAAGACTTGATACTCCAGAGTGCCGAGCACCCTGGCCCCGATTCAGTAGGGCACTTAAACATAGGAATAATTTCATTTGAAGTCAATGCAATTATTTGCATGCTTTAGTTGCTTTGGAGTGAATTGCTCCATATTCAATAGGGTGGAGCCCATTGAGTCCTTTCCTGGCTGTGCTGCTCAGGTTTGCTAGACAAGGAGGAAAGCTAAAGTAGCTCTTTTCAGTTCTCGTGCTCCTGGAGAACAAAGGAAAGCGGCACCTAGAAAGGATATTTCTGGGCAGGATGGGGCTGTGGTTCACTAACGCTGTATTGTAAAAGGCTTGTTCTCATTGTATTCTTATCAGAGCCTGGGAGATTACTCTTATCAGAGCCTGTAACACTATTTTTATCAGCTTGAAAGATGATTCTTTTATACCATGGCAGCTGTGTGCCTTGTAAAGCCTTTCCCTTTATTTTTCTCTCTACTGCACTGCTCTGCCTCTTTGCCATCAACATTTGCCCTTTGATATGAAAGCTCAGGGTAGACTAACATTTAAACATATAACACTGGGCTGGAAGTGTTTTACCGTGTAACGTGACTGGATGCATGATTTAGATCACTGTCTCTCAGTTCTGATGTAAAAGCATGGCTCAAGTAGGGCTCCAGTGCCCGTTTTAGAAGATTTAGCCCAGCAACACTCATACTCAACAGCTCAGGCTGGTGGTAGAACATAAAGGTATGCAGCTGTGATTTTATCTGTGCTACCTCGGGCTGGTAGTTTGTGGTCTGGGATGAGCTAAGCAGCTCTTTGGGACAGGAACATCCTTCTATTATGGGTGGAGTCCAGAGCAAGACTGGAGCTCCTGAATCCTCCTGGAAACAGGTAATTTAATAATAATAATAATAGCAGCAATAGTTATGTTCCATCTTCTGTGTCAAGACCCCCAACTTGGCCAATATGCACATACTTGTCTTTTGGTATCCTAGTTTGGTAATCTCAGCAGACTCCCTGTCCAATCCTTATCAGAGGAGTGGTGACAGGGTGGCATCAGGAGATGCCCCAGGCCTCTTTTTGAAGTCCGTTTGTGTTGCCAGGAGGTTACCTTTGGTGTCAGCAACACAAGGGGCTCTATAGGATAGTTTTTGCTATGCCTGTTAGTGTAAGAGTTATGGTGCATACCACCCCAAAGGTGAGACCACAGCCTCAGAGCTGCCAGACAGGGATTTGGGCTGCAAAGGGCTGCCAAAGTGGTCCCCAGAGGCTCCCACAGAATCATAGAATCATAGAACCATCTAGGTTGGAAGGGACCTTTAATATCATTGAGTTCAACCATCAATTTAAAAACACTTCCAAAAACACCACTAAACCACATCCCTAAGCAACATGTGTACCCATCTTTTAAATACCTCCAAGGGTGGTGATTCAATCACTTCTCTGGGCAGCCTGTTCCAATGTTTGATAACCCTTCCAGTGAAGAAATTTTTCCTAATAGGCATCCTAACTTCCCCACGACCGATGCAACTTGAGGCCATTTCCTCAATCGCTTGGTACTTGGGAGAAGAGACCAACCCCCACCACTCTACAACCTCCTTTCAGGTAGTTGTAGAGAGTGATAAGGTCTCCCCTCAGCCTCCTTTCCTCTAGGCTAAATAACCCCAGCTCTCCCAGATGCTCGTCATAAAACCTGTGCTCTAGACCCCTCACCGGTTTTGTTGCCCTTCTCTGGACTCGCTCCAGATCCCCAATGTCTTTCTTGTAGTGGGGGCCCACATAAGCTCCTGGTTGCACACAGCTAGTGTGGGCCATGGCCCGGTCACCATGCAAAATGTCCAGCTCAAGCACAGAAAGAACAGTTACATCTGCACCAGCAACCCACCAGAGCAGGGCCGGAGCAGGGCCAGAGCAGGCTCAGGAGCATGTCCTCCAGGTAGCTCCCCTGCCTTGCTGCCAGTGTGGTACATTGGTGAGCACAGCCCTGGCCCCTAGGGTGGGCAGGGGCAGTGCATCCATGGGGGATGTCCCCCAAGGGCAGCATGGACGGGTCCCACTCTCCTGGCTGGAAGCAGAGAGGCTGGCTGCAGTGGAGCAAGCTGTGCTGTGACACTTGGCCTCAGGCTCCGGCCCCTTTTGTTTCCTGGCTTAACAACAGTTAAAAAGACCGGCCTTGGCCATTCATATTTGCGGTGTAAACGGGGCCGGAAAAAATTGTCTGAATGCTTGATGGTTTTTATTTTAACCACACTCACGCTCCTCTGTTCGCTTTCCCACAGGTAGCCTGTGCATGGGGATTTGTCTGATTTGGTTGGTGCTGCAGGGATAGCAAGGGTGGCCGAGCCCCCAGTGAATACCCACGCACTGAGCACATACCCGTCTCACCATGCCATGGCAGCCAGGGAGGGTCTGAAACGTCCGTGTCAGCAGCGAAACCCACTTCTGAGCCTTCCCTCTCACTCCACGTCTTACTGTGCCGCAATCAGAACAGGAGCAGAAAAAGTGCCATGGTGAAGTGACTGGCCATAGAAATGGATAGGAAACACCAGAAAACAACCTGGAAGCAGCCAGTCATGTTTCCGTCCAGCATTTTCAGAAGAGATGTAAAAGTCGGAGCTTGTTTTGTACCAGAGACCAGGGATAAGTGAAGTGAATGCAAGGCACTTGTCTAAGGGCCAGGGCAAAGGTCCACCTGGTGCAGGGTCCTGCCCCTGCCCCACAGCAGCAGCTGTGGGACTGGGATGGTGAGGGTGAGCACTCAAGCACAAATACAGACTGGGCGGAGAATGGATTGAGAGTAGCCCTGAGGAGAAGGACTTGGGGTTTTGGTTGATGAGAAGTTCAACATGAGCTAACAATGCGCGCTTGCGGCTCAGGTGGCCAGCTGCATCCTGGGCTGCATCAAAACCAGCATGGCCAGCAGGTCAAGGGAGGTGATTCTGTCCCTCTCCTTGGCTCTTGTGAGACCTCACTGGGAGTACTGCGTCCAGCTCTGGGGCTCCCAACATAAGAAGGACATGGACCTGTTGGAGAGGGTCCAGCAGAGGGCCACGAAGATGATCAGAGGGCTGGAGCACCTCTCCTATGAAGACAGGCTGAGAGATTTGGAGTTTTTCAGCCTGGAGAAGAGAAGGATCCAGGGAGACCATACAGCAGCCTTTCAGTACCTAAAGGGGGCCTACAGGAAAGGTGGAGAGGGAGTGTAGTAATAGAGTGAGAGGTAATGGTTTAAAATGGAAAAAGGGTAGACTTAGATAAGATATTAGGAGGAAATTCTTGACTGTGAGGGTGGTGAGGCACTGGAACAGGTTGCCCAGAGAAGTTGTGGATGCCCCTTCCCTGGAAGTGTTCAAGGCCACGTTGGATGGGCCTTTGAGTAACCTGGTCTAGTGAGAGGTGTCCCTGCCCATGGCAGGGGGGTGGGAACTAGATGGTCTTTAAAGTCCCTTTCAACACTAACTATTCTATAATACCATGCCTGGAGTGCACGGAGCAGGACTGCGCCCCAAGAGCGAGGAGTACTGACCCCGGCACTGCCCCATGCGCAGGCTCAGGGGGCAAACACGTGAGCGTGTCTCTTCCGGCTGGGCCCAGCTGTAGCCTCCTCAGCAGGAAGGACCTGCATGCATTTTTGGAAGTGCTTCGAGACTGTTTCTCCTGAGGGCTGTTGCTGGCTGGGTGCAGCGCAGGCAATAAAACCCAACAGCAGCAACGCCAGTGGTGCCCTCACACCATGGCTCCCTCTCCACTGGCAGCACCATACGGAGGGCTGTGCTGTGGCTGCTGGCCGATGCAGCCTGAATTCAAGTTGCCTAACTCTCCCCATTTTTTTACCTGGTTTTGACAATTTTTAACTCCACCAGCGGAGAAATGCCACAGAGGAGAGATGCCCAATGGCTCTCCTCTCCCTCCCTCACCCTGTCCGCAGGTGGTGAAAACATGTCAGTGAGTCCTGTGCGGCCGTGCCAGCTGCTGCAAGTTGCGTCGTGGTTCAATGGTGGCCGTGCTGGGCCGGTTTCGCTCACCTTTGCTCCCTTGCACCCTGCAGCCCAAGGTTTCAGCTGCCGAGGAGCCTCCATTGGCTTTCCAGCCATCTGCCCTGCTGTGCCCGCCGAAAGGGAGCTGCGTTGGCCCCCAGGGTTGTGGTGAAAAGGTTTGGGGTTGTGGCTGGAAAACTCCCCTTGCTCAGGCACCTGAAGGGAAACCACCCTGATGTTTGTTTTTTTGGTTTTGTCCTGTTTTTTGTTGTTGTTGTTGGCTTTTTGTTTTTTGTTTTTTCCTTTTTTTTCCTTGAAGTCCTGAGTTTACAAGCTAGCCTTGTGGGGATATTTTTCAACTGGTATGGGAAAGGTCTATGCAGAGAAGAGAGAAGGAGCTGGCCACTGATTTCTAAGTACTTAAAGCTGGTGAAATTGGCAATAGGGCTGTGTCATTTACCATGCCTGCATCTTCACCTCCTTCTGCTGTGGGTTTCTCCTCCATAAAAGCATGGGCCTGAGCTCCTGGGCAGGTTGGAAAGAGGCTGATCCCTCCAGGAAACCCTTTTTATGTGGACTTCAGGAGGATCTGGATCAAGCTTTTAAGGTAGTTTGTATAGATTTTTAACAGAAATTTACATCTAATCCAGAAATAATATTGCAGATTGATATTATCCAAAAGGAATGACAAAATACCCCCTGTACTTCTCCAATCTCCAGCCCTAACCTAAAACCTCCTCTCCTCTTGGAGTTTTGCTAGGACTGTGGTACCAGCTGTGCTATGTTTTGCCAGTAGAAGCTGTATCATTTAGACATCACAGCCTCTGACTGACAACTTCCCTGGCAAAAAACCAAAAAGTTTGCGATGTGTACCTGGCCTATGGGATGTAGCCATGAGGCGTCTCGTCAGCAGTGGTTTATGGAGATATTTAGATTTGTATGAGTTTCACAATCACATATGAAGCCCCTAGGCTGCTGGAGCATTCCCGAGGTGCTGGCAGGGGCTGGGGCCCTCAGCAGTTTTCAGGGTGGAGCTCATCATCTTGCTTTAAAGCAGCTCCTCATGAATGCTGTAGACTGAGAGCAGAGGGACAGTGGCGCTTCTCACTGTTTGTACCCAGGGGAATAAAGAGAAGCAGGACTAGTGGGAGTTTTCAGAAGCCTCTAACTCACCGGAGGAGCATAAATATCTTCAAGGGATTGCCCTGAGGTGCTTCTTAAAAAAGCAGCCAGGTTAAAGTGGCTTTGCTAAGTTTGTTCCCATGAATATGATTTTCCCCAGGCACACTTTTTACATATACCTGTTAGATAAAAGCTACCACACAGTAAAAGAAAAACAACACACAACCCTCTTAATTAAAGATATCAGGGGAAGGAGGCTCTTCATACAAAGGAAAAAAAAAAAGAGGTGAGGTGGTTCTTGTTTAAAGAGCCCTGAGAAATAAAGCTACCTGTGATTGCTATGGTGGTCCACCCAGGTTCCTGCACAGGGCCTGGGCTCAGTGAGTGTTGGTGGCTGGGACTCTTACCAGGGGTTCCCAAACCCCTCTTGCCTCCTCCACCCCAGATCAACCCCTTACTCCCCGGTGATGGCAGGGATCAGAAAACTCAACTTAAAAGCTGCTCCTTTTGATCTGATTTCCAGGGCTGGTCCTTCTGGGGTGTACTCTGCCTGTGGCCTTGTAGCTCCCTGCCCAGGTTACCTGCCTGCCTGTCCAGCCTATGTCGGGATCCCACTGTCCCCAAACTCCTGAGAGGTTTCTCAAATGCCTGATGTGCCTGTGGGCTCCTTCCACACCAGTGACAGCGGCATGACACTGTCCATTTACGTAGGCATGGTCCTGTGTCTCCCTGCCCCATCCCCGCTTTCTTCAAGGCTCCCCTGCTTTTTCTTTCCCTGGTGCCTGATGAGGGTGGGCTGTCCAACTCCCCTTCTGCAGAGGTGTGACCCCCAGTGTGGGACGCGGTGATTTTTACAAGGCTTTTTGCTAGCTAGCCTATCATGTGCCATGGAAATGATCCCATGGTGCTCAGGGCCTGGGGAGCAGTGAGTAGGTTACTTTGCCCACAGCACTGAGAGTGTAATGCAGAGGAAATGGAAGCGATGACTGGTGCCGATAGAAAAGCCAACTGTTGGACGTGCCTGTTTTGTGCCAGTTAATTCAATTATGCTGACGACTTGCTTTGATGTAAACTCAGTCTTGTGAACAAGCCTGTGATCTTATATTTGAAAGCCAGGAAACTTCTGTTGAAGATTTGGAAGCTGCAAAGGCTATTGTTGGGGTGTGTGGTGACAGTATGGATCCATGGGATATGCCTTTCAAAATATGTTTGCCTGGGACATCGTGTAGGGAGAGAAAAGGTGGAAGGGAGGTGGGGGCTGCCTTCCACAGGTGGGGGGCTGCTGAGCATTGGGTCTGAAAAGCTCATCTGGCTTGATGGATGTGTATTTGTTGTCTAATGGGAAGGAGTTTCACTGTGCTATCCTGTCTTCTTCACTGCAGCTTGTGCTCATGTGGGTGTTTTGGGAGCTCAGTGACATACTGCTACAAACAAAAGCAGTGGTCTAGTGCTTTGGTAGTGAAGCAGTGGACCTGACCAAAATGGCTGATAGAAAGCGCAGCTACAAGAGCTGTGTGTGAAATCTGGAAGATACTCCAGGCCTAGCAAACCCCTGTGAAAGCGACAGCAAAAGCTTATCTTGCTCTCCCATCAGTCTGCTGCTCATGGGAACTCATGCAGTGAAGTATTTATTCAGAGGGCTAGTTGTGTAGGTGGCCGAGCTTGTTATCGCAGAAACGAAATGTTAGTCATGAGAGCGTACTCGCTAGACATGCCTTCTGCATGCGCCTTCTCGCGCGGCAGCCGGCTTTATCTCCTGGCAGGGTGCGGGCCCTTGCCAGCTTGGCATGGGAACGTGGCAGGATGGGACTTGATGTGAGGAGTCTGGAAGGGAACGCCGCTCCGCCAGCACCGAGCGCTTCAGCTGCATTTCCATGTCTAATCGGTCTAATTCGCGTTTGAATTAATGCAGCGTATATGAAGACTCTTACAGCTAACAAGTGGTTGTGGTTTTGTTTTGTAAATCATTATCTCACTTTTAGATCAATGAAACGAACTCCGTGGCCGACAAACAAAGTTAACGTACTAAGGGTTTCAAGCGTACGTAACTCTTAGGTTGGCTCAGATTTTGGGTGCCCAACTTTAACCAAACTTCAGGCAGCTTTTGGAAATGCAGATCCTGTCAAGCACAATGAAAGCGGGCACAGCAAAACAGAGGGTCCAAAATGACAAATCCCTTGTGTTTAAATCCTTAAATCTGGTTTTTGCTTGTGTGTGGGAGAAGGTACTATTAATGAGGCATCATGGAATTACCCCACGGTGAGCCTTGGTTTTATACAAATGTGACAGAATCAAAAAAACTTTTTCCTCTGTGAGAAACAACAAGCAATGTTACAGCAGTACAATTGCATGGCTGCTAAGGTCATTTTCCCTCCTTTTGGCTGTTCCAGTAGAGTTTAAGCAAATAACTGTTAGCGTAAATCTTTCTCTTCAATCCAAGACAGCATAGGGAAACCTACTCTGCTTTGAGTAGGTTCCCCAGAGCAGCTGTGAAGGAAGGTGTGTAGGACCCTGTTGCAGAGAGCTATGAGGCCGTACCAAAGGAAGCAGAGGGGCCTTTGGTGGGTGACACACACCTGCAGCCCAGTTTCACTGGCACTCTGATTTTCGAAGGTATTCCCATCCACTGCCGTGCTGTTAATTTACCTACAATGCAAGTTGCCAAGGTTTTTTAACTGTCATTTTCTTGTTACATATTGATTTTATTCTATTGCCCAAAGCTATAGAAATAATTAGCAGAAGAGTCTTCCCATCGCATTTACTGTGTAGTTAATTAGAAGTTTTATCATATAGAGTAGTCATGTGAGAAAAACAGTGCTGTAGTCCTCAAGTGTGCTCTTCCAGATGATGTAAAACAGTGGATCTTCATTGAGTCCTGCCAGTCCTTGTCATTTTACAACAGCAGCAGGAACATGGTCCCAAATGACATGGGAAACACCAATGGCTTTTGTTTCATAAACACTCAGAGGCCCAGCGTGTCTCCAGGGAAGTTCTCACTGTTTAAGCAGCTTGTTGGGGATTTAAGCTGACTTCTGCCAAATCAGTGCACTGTTCCCCCACAGTTTCCTTCCTGTCACCATGGGAGGGACTCGGCAGGTCTGTGTCCTTTCCACACTCTTTGCATTCACCTAGAGTTTAGAAGGTCCAGGATAACAGTTTGCCTCTGGGCTCAGGGACTCTGGGGCTCACCATAGTGACTAGCAAATGTTGAGTCCTTTGTTGCATCTCTGTTAGGGTTTTTTCTGTTGCAGGATTGCCCTCCATGCATAAACCAGCTTTGCTGTGGTAGGAAAGCCTTTCTTGCCTCACAGCACTAAGTCTCTGGTCAGATAGTTCAAGCATCCTTCTGCTCTTCTCTTTCACACTGCGGATCTCCCACAGCCAGCTGACAGTGGGTGCTGTGTCTGGCTCAGGAGGTGGCCAGACTGCACCGACACCTCTGAAACGGCCTCCCTGCGGAGTGTGTCTGTGTCTGGCCTGTGGCTCACTGCGGGGCAGAGACCATGGGGTTGCACCTTTGCATGCCATGCTTGACAGTGACAATCACTGATCAGCTTGTGGGTGCTGTGTGCTTTACTTGTGACGGCTGCCTGTGAACTATGCTGCTGGGAGTGGCGGAAACAAGCTGTGATTGTGTGCGTCTGCGTACGCAGTAGAGATGAAAAAGAAACTTGCCAGTAGGTAATTTGGGCATTGATAATGAATCTCTCCCTTGCAACTGGGTGGCTTAAATCCAGCTCATGGCCTAGAAAGAATAATGTTTATTCCTGAAAAGAAGGCTCTTGAGCATGCTTTTCTGGCTGCAGTCCAATGTCTGATATCCATGTTTTAAATTGGAGCAGGTACATGTCCTGGAGAGGAGCTGAGAGTGGTGGCTGGCTGAAGATACAGCTCAGTCTCACCTCCTCCCAAAAAGTGGCTCCTGTAAAGCTGGGAGGAAGCATATGATATGCTGTCCCAGGTACAGCTCCATCTCTAGACCCTCACCTCTCTGAAAGAGGTGTTGTGTTGTGTCAGATAGCTGGTGGTCCTCTGAAGCTGCCCATATTTAAGTGTTTATTCCAGCCTGTGATATGCAGAGAGCATTTGCGCTTTGGCCAGGAAGGCAAGACCAGCTGGGAGCTGCTTTTCAGTTGAGTAGCACTGCTTCCTGCTGAGGAGATGGGTCTCAGCACTCAGAAGAGCACCTGAATAAATGGGCTGGTGGCGTTTCTTTGGAGAGGTCCCTAGTCAGCAAAGTAAGGGTGTGTAGAGGTGCAGAGCAGGACATCTACCAGGGGCACCCCAGGGAGGACATCTGAGCAGAGACCAGGGTTTTGGCAGGTTCTACATTCAGATCCTCTGCTGTAAGGTTCCATAAGGAACGTGCCTTTTATTTCTGCAACCACTAGTCTACTTACATGGCAAGCTCTTTGGGCGTGGGTGCTACGTATTTTCCTGTTGCTCCCTGCAGCCTTGGTTTGATTTGACGTTCTTTTAAGGGGTGGGAGCTCCTCAGTCTGCAGAACGGCAGGCACCTGAGGTGGCTGCTGTGCCAGGGGCATAGGCAGGCAGCCCGCCCAGGGAGGCACAGCCCAAACTCAGGCTCTGGGGATCTCAGTCGCCTTCTGGATACTCTGCTGACTACCTAGGGCTGGTACAAGCACTTAAGTTAGATGCCTAAAATTAACCTAAGATGATGTGATGATCCTCCTCATCCCTTCTCCATATGCACTTTTTTTACCCACATTCATGTTTCTATATGGCTGATGTCCGATTTACATCCATTCATTTCCCAAAAGCCCCAAAACCGTTTTCCAAAAACCTTTTCCCAAAAACCTTCCCAAACCCAAAAGCCTTTTTACATACAATCAGTGCTGTGAAGTGGTCTGTTCCTGGTTAACTGCAGCACGCTGAATATTATTCTACAAATCTTTGTTGGAACCTGAAACGAAGGCTCATCTATTCTTTGTGTGCCTCAAGACTGTGGTCTGAGATGCATGTTTAGTTTGGTCGATGTTAGACAGTGTTTAAAACTACAATTTCTGTTGCATCAGTAGAAAAAGAGAAATTCTGCTTGCCAAAACTCCCTTCCTCTTAGATATCTATCACTGCCTTGCCTAGCTTAGATAAAATATCCACATCATAGCTCAAAGCTACTATCATGTTAGAAGTGGACTTCCCATCTGAGTCTTGCACGAAAGAGTTATAACCTAGAAA
This sequence comes from Limosa lapponica baueri, assembly GCA_002844005.1. Classification (NCBI taxonomy): domain Eukaryota; kingdom Metazoa; phylum Chordata; class Aves; order Charadriiformes; family Scolopacidae; genus Limosa; species Limosa lapponica. Next base: position 314,423 of record KZ506066.1, read on the forward strand.
TTAATAACCTCAAAATTAAGCTGTGAATGTATAAGCAACAGCTGGACTATAAATTGGTTGCTTCTTCAGAGAAGGCTTTTTCTTTTTCTTTTTCTTTAAATATCTGGCTAAGCAATATTGCTTGATCAGTTACAATTTAAGGCAAGTTCATCTACACTAGCTGTACTAAAGGAAGACATTACCATTGCCTGCCTGCTGGTTACTGCTTCTGTGCCGGAGGGAGGCAGCTGCAGGAGTGACAGGCCTCTCCGGGATGTTGTGGGGGGATCCCTGTAAGCATTTCCCAGGCACAATCCACCTGCCTGGAGCAAGCAGATGGCTCTGGTGGTTTGAGGGTTTGCCCTCAGCACGAGTGCACAGGGCAAGCTACTGGGCAGGAAGGCAACATGAAGCCCTGACTCGATCTGCCAGCAAAACCACTTGTTATCTGTAACCCACTGGAGATGAAAGGAGCCCCGTTTACCTATTCAAACTCTTCGAATGAGCACATTGTATCTGCAGTACATTAAGGAGGAAAGCAGGTTACAGGCATGCCGGGATGCTAAGCTGTTGAGCTGACACAGCAAGATCTGGAAGTCTTGTCCATCCGCAACTCCAAAATTCAAGTGGGCCATGGTGTGTAGCAGTGAAACGAACCCCAAGTAGTTGTGGGCTGGAAACAAGAGAGGCTGCTTATATCCCCAGCAATGGGAAGGTGCCTGATGGTGTTTCTAAATGGTGGAGGAGGGAAAGAGCAGCAAACCTTTGGGTGCCTGTTGTGGTTAAAAGAGACCCTGAGCTCTCCGATATTTTAAGTTGCAGTTGCTTCTGATGGGAAGCAACACTGGTGTCTGTGTTTGCATTTCCATGAGCCATATGAAAAGGCTACGGGGAATGCCACCCAAAGCCATTTCAACTCTTGCCCCTGATCTTTACGTATTAGGGTGACTCCGTGCTTCCGTGTCAAGCAAGACATTTCACAGCTCAAAGAGGCTCAAAGAGCTGCTTATCTCGTATGTGATGAAAGTAGTGATTCTGTTGCTGGAGAAGAGGGAATCTCGTTTCTCATTATCAGATATATCATTTCTGGGGTTGATCTTTGAGCCTCTCTGACCCTAAAGCACTCAGGAGCTACCACTGCTGAAGCTAGCATTTTTCCCCCTAACTGCTGTTCTCAATGAGGCTTTCAGAGTCAGGTTTTAGCAGGAGGAAAGGAGGAGGAAATTCTGGAATTTCCCTCTGCAAGTAACTGATCAGGAAGCAGTGGTCTCCTTGCACGCCTGCAATTAAACTTCAGGTGGGAGGCTCCTGGAGTCCTTTCCAACTAGCAGAAGATGTCGTGGTTGGAATCTGTTGCCTTCTACTTAAAAGTCATGTATCAAGGAGTTTCTCTTTCAGCAGCTGCCCCGTATGCAAACTTCCGAGGTGCACTTTGATGAAAGGTAATCATTATCACTGCAGAAAAATATCCCACTTGCTAATTGCATTCAAATCAAAACTTTTCATGCTTGATCGCATCTGAGGGAGAGGATGAGCTGGCCAAAGCAGACTGCTATCATCCTAACTAGCTCGACACTGCCCTAATGAATTTCTGGGATGAGGATGAAGTTTCCTCTCAAAACACGCATATCTGCAAACAGAACTGTGAATGTGACAGGTAGAGAGGCTGCAATTCAGCACGCCGCTCCAGGCGCAGATCTGCATTGAAACAGTGATCAGGGCCCAATTCCCCTCGCCAGCCCTTTCAGTGGCTCTAACATGCATGTGAAGCATGGGGCTGTGCTGAAACACTTGCAGCGCCGCAGAGAGGGAGGAGCAGGATCTGGCGGTAGCAGGGGACAGAAAGAGAAGAGGAAGCCCAGTGGGAAACAGGCTTGTCCCTTTACAATTTCTTACCAGGATGGTGTTTGTGGGGTTGTTGAAGGATACCACATCTCTCTCTCAACACGCATAATGCAGGAGCTGCTGGTCAAAGCAAGGCCAGAGGACTTAGTCCTGACTTGAGGAATCATTTCCATAAATGTTCTGCTGACCTCCAGAGGTGGTAAAAACTGCTCTCATCTAAACCAGGTTTACACAGAAACAGGATCACGTCTTGCGAAATATTTAATCATTTCATCTGATGCATCCGGGTAGTTCGAAAGACAATAGCTGTTTCCACGCTATAATAGGAGCTTCACTGATTGCGTAACTGGAGAGGGAAGAGAAACATGGAGCAGCCACAGCCGCAGCTCCATGCAGGGCGATGGCAGTGGCACCAGAGAGGCATGCAGGGAAGAGGAGCCAGGCATTGGCACCATGAAGCGAAAACCCAAACCAAATCCAGGAACATAAGTGTCATAGGCAGGTCTTGTTTGCTTTTCTTTCTGATTTGCTTTAGCAGCAAAGTGAGCACATGGAGCCCGGTGTTTCTCCCTGCATCACAGACTGGCTCTTTGCCTGGCACAGGAGCTGCACCTGAACCAGGGGTGCTGGGGTCTCCCTTTGGGTCCTGCTTCAACCCACTAGCTCACCCTGAGGCATCTCTCTTCTTTTACATGGGAAGTTGTTTTTTTTCCCCCCTGTTAAAAAGAGCATGAGTGAGGTGTGTCATGGGCAGCAAACAGGAGCTTACAACCTTGGTCAGAGGTGGCAAATCCTCCCTCACAGCTCATGTTGCTGCACCGGGGCTGGGGGTGATGGCTGCTGACTCACGAGAGGCTCTTTCTTGTTTGCGCTGTAGAGATGAGCAAGGTGCTGAGCTGTGGACAGCAAGAGACAGGATTTGGCAATGGAATGAACCTCGCCGTCTTCTCATGTGGGTGTGGAGAGCAATTCCTGCAGATCTGTTGAGTCAGTCCCATTTGCAGCGCTTGGCTGCTGGTGAGCCTTTGCTTGAGGGCAGGAGACTGGCATGACACACAGACGGGTGCAGGGAGGAGAAGGAGGAGGAACAGGCTGAGCGTGAGGTACCAACATGGGCATTGCCAGGCATTAAAGGGCTGAGTGGAGCTCCTGCATGTGAAGGACAGGGCTCAGACCCTGCAGCCTCTTACCTGTATGCCAGATGCCCTGCTTTGGATGCTGTGCATTAAACCCTGAAGCAGACTGGTTCAAGGATGTTTGTTTAGTGTTGCCCTTTCCACTGTCTTTTCATCTCACTCTTACTCTTGTGTGTCTCTCCGATGAGCCAGAGAAGTGCTGTACGTGCAGACAGGCTGCACGTCTCATTTCAGGGTGTTCAGGTCACCTGAAGATGTTTCCGTTCCCCCAGTTCCAGCTGGCTTCTCCAACTCCAGTACCCGCTGGAAGCTGCCTTGGTTTCAAGAAAGGGAAAGAAAAACACATTTCTGTGTGGTTTTTAGCTTTTAAAATAGGCTTTATGCTACACTTTTAAAATGAATAAACGCCACCAAAAGAGGAAGTGATAAGAGCGAAGGGGAAACTAGTGACTACCAAGACGCTTGGCTTAGCTGAATCACTCAACCTGCCTTTCTGAAGTTAGCTTCCCACACTGCTGAAAATACTTACAGTAAATGTATCTTAGAAAAATGAGAGTGATCTTCTCAGTTTCTCTCTTTTTCTAAAAACAGAAAGTGTTTGACAAAAGGGATCACCACACACTATTACATGACGTGGGAGGCCCCATTGAGCCATCTTGCTGCAAACTAGTTTGAGGAAGAATTACTCAGCAAAAGCTCCCTTGAAATAGGTTGAGACATACGCACATTTCGGTTGCTTCCTAAAGCAAAATGAGTCTGCACTGTGATTTAAAAAGAGCTGGTGTATTAATCAGGGTTTCCCTAGAGAGAAGTTACTCTGATTCTCAGGGCTGCTGCTTTGCTCAGACGTTGCTCTGGCTGAGCCAGGTTGAACTGCCATGCCTATAATCTTGCACAGAGGTTGTGCTCACTGGTTTAAAGGTAGTAATACCTCTGCCATCTGACAGTGCTTCAGTGCTGGCTAGGGAGCAAATGCAGTGGAGAGGGATCCGACAGTGTGTGGGCAGGCTGCAGTCAGTACAGACACCACCCCAGCCTGGCAGGGAGAAGAACTCTCCAGGAGCAAGTCTGTGGGACTGTGGGCCACGGTCCCTCACCCATCTCCTCTTCTGCTCTTCAAAAAGTGAACTGGGGCAGAGTTTGGTTTTAGTTTTCAGGATAGAGGCTATTTTGGGATATGAGTCCTTTAAAGCTATTTTTCACAGATTGGTCCCTAACTTGGTGCACAGGGGGGAAGACCATATAGGGAGCAAGATGCTGCTGGATATTTACTTCAGTGTGCTGCTGTCTCCTGTGAAGTGCTAGATCTCTACGCGCAAGACGTGACTTGCAGGATTTTATCATCAGTGTTAACATTTTTGTAACTATTCTTTCGGCTGATTGTCAGTGTGAGTGCTTGGTGCACGATGGCTATCAGACTGAGGTTGAGCAGAGTGGAGGAATTCAGATTATCTCTGGTTTCTGGGAGTGTATGTCACAACCTTAGCTATCCACGAGGTGCTTGTATCATGCTTCTTGGTGCCTAAATGGGGTTTGTCAGTATTAGCCGTAACACCTGGTGGGATTGGGACATCCCTGAGAAGCAAGTCTGTGAAAAAGAAACTTTCCAACAACCGCTGCTTGGTGTGAAATGCTGGGAATGAGTCCACCTCTGATTCACTGTCTGCCATCCCCGAGGCTGGATCCTTCCCAGTCAGAGAGCTCTGCTCCTTCCCTCAGCCCAACAGTAGAGTAGAGAGGGGTCACCAGGTCCGTACAAGCTGCCTTTAAAGGAGAAGAGCTGAACTAGTACTCCGAAATACATTATATTGGAGCAAAAAGAAATGGAAGCCGCCCAAGGCTGAATCAGAAACTGAAGAGAAATAAAGGAGCAACGTAGAAACAAATAACATTGCCTTTGCTTGCACCAAGGCCATTAAATTAGATAGGAACACTTTAAAGCAGTGAAGGACCTTTGAAAGGTGCCAGAAGGTCCAGTAGTGTAGAAAGTGATCTACATGCAGGAAGACAGGAGATGAATTATGTAAGGAAAAACAACATCTAAAAAAGTTATTTTTATTCTTTTCCTGGAGAAAGTAATATCTATGCACTGGGTCCTGTCACTTTTTTCTTCTTGGTGAAGTCTTTCTAAGGAGACAACAGACTTTAATTCAAAGTAACCTGTGGTTTCAACCCATGCAAATATTTTCCTGCCCAGTTGCTGAATAGTTTGTAGTGACGTACTCCAAATTTCTTGTAGCACTGAAATGATTTCAGCGAAACTGCAAATGTAGAAATAAGGCAAACTTGCCTTTCTGCAAAGGGAAGCAAAGGAAAAACTAAAAAAAGGACAAAAGGACTTTCCCAGGCTTTTTCCATCTCTTCTTTGATGTCATTTCATCTGACATTTATTTGAAAATCTAAACATGAGAGCATGTGTACTTCCTGTGTCTGACACCGTTACTATTTCTGAAGGAGAGGAAATTATTATTTTCCTATTCATTTACTTCTTTTGTACTGATTCAGCCACAAGTGTTAGCTGACCTCAACTGGATGCAGATCTGTCCAGACATTTCTCTTTTGCTGCTTGCGAAATCTTATATCCATGGATCCTCTCCCACCTTTTCGGTTTCCCAACCTGTGTTTTGGTTTACAGTCTGTAGTAGGCAAACTACTGCTGTGTGCCCAGAAACCACAGGGAGCATGAGTGTGGAAGAGCAACAGACCACACACTACACACATGCGCTGATATTTTTATAAAATCAGGTCAGTCGGTCATTTTCAATCACCCTTGCCGGCACAGGAAGATGACGCCTTGTGTTGTGATAATACCAAAAATCCCCTGTCGTTTGCAGCGTGAATCAGCTCAGGGCTGGTCCTGTTTGCGATGCAAAAGCAGAAGCCAAACGTCTGTGTGCTGCAGCGAGATGAAGTTGGGCGGGCAACCCCTCTGCCCCCAAACACACA